>PVIY010012637.1:30640-61474 GCA_004026745.1 Myrmecophaga tridactyla
TTTTTTTTTTTTCAGCTGGTAGAACTCCTTTTAGTATTTCTTGTAGGGCAAAAGGATGTTTTTGACAAATTCTATCAGAACTTCTTTGTCTGTGAAAACTTAAGTCTCTCCCTCAGCTTTGAAGGACAATTTGGTGGGGTTCAGAATTCTTGGCTGGAAGTCTTTCTCTTTCAGGATCTTGAATATATCATACCACTGCCTTCTCGCCTCTAGGGTGTTAGTTGAGTAGTCTGAACTTAGCCTTATTTGGTTTCTTTTGTATGTACTAGAATGTTTTTCTCTTTTCTGCTTTCAGGATTTTCTGCTTCCCATCAACATTTGACAGATTGATTAGTATATGTCTTGGGGAAGGTGTATTTGGATTTTTTCTTTTTGAAGTTCATTGGGCTTCTTTGCCTTGTATATTTGTGCCATTTATGAGGGTTGGGAAATTTTCCCCCATTATATCCTCAATTACTCTTCCTAGTCCTTTACTCCTCTCTTCTCATTCTAGGACACCAATGATTCTTATATTTGTGCATTTTTTGTTTTGTGTATCATTTCCCTGAGATCCAATTCATTTTTTCCCATCTTTTTTGCCATTTGGTGTTTTGAGTCTTTGAAGTCAGTTATCCTGTCCTCTGTATCGTTTATTCTTTCTTCTGTCTCTTCAAATCTGGTATTGTGTGACTCTAGTATGTTCTTTATTTGGTCAAAAGAGTCTTTAATCTCTGTGATATCCACTATGTTTCTGTTTATTCTTTCAAATTCCTCTTTATGGTCTTCTACTGTCTTCTTGATCTTCTTTATGTCATTTGCTATCCCACTTATTTTATTAAGTAGAGTTGTATGAACATCTTTTATTAGTTATTCCAATGTCTGTGTCTCCTCTGTTGTTTTAATTTGGTCATTAAACAGGGCTATATTTGTCTGCATTGTGAAATACTTAGTGATCTTCTTCTGTCTTTGTGGCATGTAAATGTCTTGATTGATTTACTTTGGGAGTTGATTTCTTTCAGTAGTCTAAAGCCTTGTGTTTGCAGGATGGTTGTATAGCAGGGATCAGGGCACAGGGTGGGACTCAGTGTGGTGATTTGTTTCAGGGCAGGTATAGGTGCAGGTTGGGGATGTTATGCTGATGCTTGTGAATGTGGGTGTCCAGTGGCCAGGGAGGATGTAGCTGTTCAGGTGCACTGAAGTGTGCGTCATAACCCTGGTGAGCTGGTCTAAGGCATGGAGCCCTTTGTGCACATGTGTAAAGCTGTGGCAATAGGTCAGCACTATGCCTTCGAGGATTGGGAGCAGATGTGACCCAGCTGTGCAGGTCAGCACTTTCTCAGAGCTGGGAAGTGTGGCTGAGGGCCGTGCACATGTGCAGTTCTAAGACTGCTATAAATTGCAGTTCCTAGAGCTCACTGATGTGATTGGGAGGACTGTGCACATGCATGGGCCTAGGAGTGCCATAAATTGATGTGTAGAGCTCAGGGTGGGGCGGGTAAGGCTGTGCAACACTATGGGCGGGAGCGCAATGGGTATGGAGGTTAGTGCCCGCAGCCTTTATGTGCTGGCAACAGCCTGCTGGGAACAGGAAAGGGGAGGTAGTGCTCGGGAGGGGTGCAGGAGAGGTGGGTTGGGCTGCACTTGGGGTGGGGGTTGAGGGCAGGTTCATGCACTGTGGGCTGGTGGGGTGAGGGTGCCTAGAGCGTGGGAAATGGGAGCGGGTGAGGGGGTTCAGGTGCGTGGGGTGTGGGGTTAGTCACTGGTCACAGGGCTGCACTGGTGAGGGTAATGCACCCAAGGAATGTAGCCTGGCTTACTTCCTAGTCCCTGGCTCACTACTGTGCACTCCCACGGACTCTGCGCCTCTGTACCAGCCTCGGGTTTTCTGCCATTAAGTTCCTTGGTGTCTGCAACCAGGGAGCTCTATGATGTGCAGAAGGCTCTCCCAGGTCAGCCGCACTCCCAAATCATCGCCTCAGTCACCGTCCTGTTCCTTCTCTAACTTTTCTGTGGAGCTGGGCTAATCTCGAGCTACTATATTTGGCCATCTTCCTGGAAGTTCCCCCTAAAATGTCACCACTCCTTTTTCTCCATTCCCTATTTCAGCATAGCACATATTAAAATCTAATTTGAAAAAGAGTCTAATTTGCTATGTATTTTACTCATTTGTCTTGTTTATTAACCTTCTTTCCTCCCTCCTCCCAAAATAGAGACTATTTAATGCACAAAGGCATGGATTTTTTTCTGACTCTTCACTACATGACACATAGTAGACACTTCATAAATATACATTTTATGAATGAACTCAAGGCTTAGAACCTCATTAACTGTTCTATTTCCTCTCAAAAGTTACGTCTAGCAGATTAAGCAATATAGGTAAGCAGAGTTTCTGCAATGAGATTAAATATCAAATGAGCCAACAGCATTGAGATTCTGTGAACTAAAATAGAAATCTTCCATTTTGAAGATTCTTGGAAAAAATTAAGTTTAAATCATAAATACGCTTGTTAAAGTACATTGAAGTAAAAGTTCAAGATAATTAGAATTGAAAATAAAATTCTCTTGCTTTTGGGAGTTAAAGTCCACAGAACTTGGTGTTCCATGAACTGTGAACTTGAACTCAATTATCACTTCCATTTAAGACCAAAAATGATGAGAAGGCTCCAGATTTACCCTCCTACCTGCAACAATGAAAAGACCAATAAAAGATATGAAACAACAGTTTTTATGACACTGGGCATCAGGCAACAATGGCCAGTGATCTCTGAGAGATGGGATCCCCACTCAATAGCAGGGAAGGGTTAGCTATAGATTAAACGCTACTCTCGACCTGCCTCCAAAATCATAAAAGCAAGATCCCAAAGGATTAAAGTATTTCCAAGTAACTTACCTGTGTTGCCGAACAAAATTCAGAGTATTTTTAGAAATACAAAAGTATACAACACCCAAGAAGGTAAATTTCACCATGTATGGTATCCAATAAAAAATTACCATATGTGCAAAGAAGCATGAAAATTCAACCCATAATGAAGAAAATCAATCAATCAATCAAAACTGGCCCAGAACTGAAACTATAAGAAATATTAAGGGATTCCCTTTATACAGAAGGAAAAATGATAGCAAATGGAAAAACATGTTATATACATAGGAATGAAGAGCACTAGAAAGGTAGCTAAATGGGTAAATAGGCAAGACTTTTTGTTTTCTTAATATTTAAATCTCTTTAAAGATAAATATTTAAAGAAAACAATAATAATGTAGTATATGGGATTTATAACACATGTAGAATTAAAATGTATGACAGCAATAACACAAAGGCTAGGAAGGGATAAATGAAAGTATTCTGCTGTAAGATTCTTATAAAGTTGATTGGAAGTAATTTCCTATGATAATGTTATTCATGATACTTTTTTTTTTTACTTCCGTATTTGCAAGTTCCAGGCTTTGAATTGCATATGTTTTTTCTGCAGTAGGGGACTATGCTTCAAGTGTTGCCTCACTCTTCCTAGTCCTTGTAGAAAAGTTCATCGAAGTTGCTAACAGTTTAGTCTTAAATTTTCCCTCCTTTTCTCTTTCTCTTTGTTCTGGGTCTAAACACCTTCCTTTCTTTTACTTTCACTTTGCTTTCTCACTTAGACTTCTGTTTTTCTAACATAATCCTGTCTGTTCTGTTTTACAGGGCTTCCTTAGTGAGAGATGTGAAACTATTAAGTTTTGGCCCTTCCAAAATCATCCACTATTGTGAGAAATCTTGTCAGCCTTCATATCCCTAAATTGCATAATCCTATGCAGGAGATATTTTCCCATGGAAGCATTTAACTAAGGACCAGACTATTATTGCCCTGACTAGATCCCCTTTAATATGGCTCATCTTTGCTCTGCCTCTTCTTAGAACCCTAATCCCATAATTTTGCTAGCATATTTCATTAAGATACAGACAATTGCTTCTTTTTTTACCTTAAAGTTTCTTTATTGGCAAAGAATGCTCAGTCATCTGAGCCTTCAGTGAGTCATATTTTTTTTTTTAGCTGGTGGAAGGTCTTTTGTTAAAAACAGTTTTATTCACACAGTATATGATCCATACAAAGTGAAAATCCATGGCTTTTGGTATAATCACATAGTTATGCATTCACTACCAAAAGCAATTAGAGAACATTCTCATTTCTCAAAACAAGTTCCATACCCCAATTATTGACTCTTAGTTTTGGTATAGTGCCTTAGTTTTAATTGATGAAAGAATATTACAATATAATTGTTAATTATAGTCCTTAGTTTTCATCAATTGTATTTTCCCCATATTCCACCCCATTAACACCTTGTAATAGTGATGTAAATTTGTTCTGGTTCATGTAAGAATTTTCTCATATTTGTATAATTAACCACAGTTGTTGTGCATTCTAGGTTTTACTATGTTGTACAGTACCATGTTTTATCCTCTAGCTTTTCTTCTAGTGGCATATATGAACCTAGCCTTCCCTTTTTGACCATACTCACACTCAGCATTGTTAATTACACTTACAGTATTGTGCTACCATCACATAGTATTGTGGTATCCATTTCCAAATATTTACAATCAACCTTATTAAACATTCTGTACACCATAAGCATTATCAGCCTGTTCTCTACCCTCTTTCCATCTCCTGGAAACCTATACTCAAGGTTTTTAAATCCTAGAGTTTTCTCATTATAATTAATTCATATTAATGACACCATACAATATTTGTCATTTTGTGTCTGGCTTATTTTGCTCAACATAATGTCCTCAAGGTTCATGCACGTTGTTGCATGCATCAGGACTTCATTGCTTCTTACAGCTGCATAATATTCCATTGTATGTATGTACTACAGTTGGTTATCCATTCATCAGCTGATAGGCACTTGCACTGTTTCCACCCATTAGCAATCGTAAATTATGCTGCTATAAACATCTGTGTGCAAATGTCTATTCCTGTCCCTGCTTTCAGTTCTTCCAAATATATACCTAGTTACATCATTACCAGATCATATGCCAGTTCTGTACTTACTGTCCTGAGGAACAGCCAAACTGCCTTCCAGAGTGTCTGCACCATTCAACACTGTTGCCAGCAGTGAATAAGTGTTCCTATTTCTCCAGCACTCAAGCAACTAGTTCTTGCTGTCTACGAAAGCTGTGTCATCCTGACATTGACCCAATAATTGTTGGAATATTTTATTCTGATCCTTTTTGTCTTTTCTTCCCAATTCAGTTCACGTTTTCTGAAACCACTTCCTACAATTGCCCTTTCCTTCAATGGTATTTCCCAGTTTTAAATTGCATGCAATTTGCATGGTGACCTATGGCACTTAGCTACAGACATTGTAGCTATGATAGGATTTATTGAGAATAACTTACACTCAGAGAAGTAACATAATTCACAGGACGTCCTGCCCCCATAACTATGAAATACCTTTTCCATCAAAGGGTGTGCTCAGGCATATGAGAGCTGGAAGATAAAAGGAGAGGGAACTTTAAAGACTTGGATAAAAGGACCAATTTATTTATTTTTGTTTTTATCTTTTCTTTTGTTGTAACAAAGGGGCTTCTTGCCCCAGAAAGTATTTTTGAGGAACTTCTGAGACTCAACTAGGGAATTTGCATTTCAAGCTGGCAGGTATCCTCCAGAGATCTCCAAGTCTCTCCTTAAGCCAGCTCAGTCCTTCAGAACCAATTCACTATCTCAGGCAAAGGAGATGGAAGGGAGCCATCATGCCTTCAGAGAGCAAGTTTTGTCTGTCCTCAACTATAGACTCACTAGTTAGGTCTTGATGCATATCCTTTTCCCTTTATAAAGGTCTCATTTCCTCCCTCATATATATCTAGCCTATCTTCTAAGATCTCAGCCTTTCTTTCTTTTAAAGACATTTCTCTTGTCCTTTAGCTTAACCAGGCCATCTTCTTTCATATGTCTTCCATTCCTCTTTTACTCCTGTTTTGATTTTAAGACTGAAGCATAGATTTTAGAACATATTAGGTTCTCATTGATTTTCTGAGCAAAAGTGATTTCTAGAAAAAGAGTATTCCAAACACAGATTTTCTCTTGTTTTTTTCTTTTTTTTAATTTAGTTAGGTCTATTTTTGAATTGCCATATAGTAAAATTGACTGTTTTAGCATATAGTTCTATGAGTTTTAACGCATATATAGACTCATGTGGCCACCACTACAATCAGGATACAGGACAGTTTCATCAGCCCCCCAAACCTCTTGTGCTATCCCTTAATAGTCATGCCATTCCCCTACCCTTAATGCCTGGATGCCACTGATCTGTTCTCTATAACTGTAGTTTCACCTTTTCCAGAATGGTGTATGAATACAGTACATCATCTTTTGAGATTGGCTTTTTTTCATTGAGCAAAATAAAGTTGAGACTCATCCAAGCTAGCTTCTGGATCATTTGCCTATTCCTTTTTATGGCTGAGTATTATTCCATGGCATAATTATACCACAGTTTGTTCTTCCATTTAACCACTTAAGGACATATGGGTTGTTTCTGGGTTTTGCCTATTATGAATAAAGCTTCCATAAATGTTGAGATCCAGGCTTTTGTGTGAACATAAATTTTCATTTCTCTAGATAAAAAACCCAGGAGTCACCAATTTAATAGGCCAAGTCCTTGATCTTGGGGCTTGCTCTTACGAACCTTATTCCTGCCTACTTATAATTATGCCTAAGGGTCATCCCCAGAGAATCTCTTTTGTTACTCAGATGTGGCATCTCTCTCTAACCCAACTCTACAGGTGAACTCACTGCCATCCCCCTACATGGGACATGACTACCAGGTGTGTAAATCTCTCTGGCCACATGGGACAGAACTCCCTGTATAAGCCAGGTCCCAGGATCATGGAATTGAGAAAGCCTTCTTGACCAAAAGGGGGAAAAGAGAAATAAGACAAAACAAACTTTCAGAGGCTGAGAGATTTCAAACAGTAGCGAGGTTATCCTGGAGGCTATTCTTATGCATTAAATGGATATCCCTTTTTAGTGTATTAGAATAGCTAGAAGGAAATACCCAAAACTGTTCAACTATAATCCAGTAGCTTTGATTCTTGAAGATGACTGTATAACTGTATGGCTTTTATAGTGTGACCATGTGACTGTGAACACTTCATGATTGACACTCTCTTTATCCAGTGTATGGACAGATAAACAAGAAAATAAAGACAATAAATAAATAAACAATAGGGGGGTAAGGAGTATGGGATGTTTTAGGTGTTATTTATTTATTGATTTATTTTGAGTAATGAAAATATTCAAAACTTGATTGTGGTTATGAATGCATGACTATATGATGATACTGTGAAGCACTGATTTTATATTTTGTATGATCATATGATGTGTGAACATATCTCAATAAAATTGCAAAAAAAAAGGAACAAAACACAACAACAACCCAGGAGTTGGACTGCCAAGTCATATATTAGTCTATGTTTAATTTTATACAAAACTGCCAGACTTTCCCAAAGTGGCTATACCATATGTTCTAATGCATTCCAACCAGCGCTATATGAGCATTTCACTGCTCAGCATCTCTGCAGCATTGGGTATTGTCAGCAATTTTTATTTAAGCCATTTTAAAAGGTATGTATTAGCATCTCATGTTTTTAAATTTGTATTTCTCTAATGGTTAATGATATTGTACATATTTTCATGTGCTTATTTGCCATCCTTCTATCCGCTTTGGCGAAGTGTCTGCTCAAGTGATTTGCTCATTTTAAAGCTGGGTTCTCTGATTTCTAATTGTTGAGTTTTGAGAGTTTTTAATGTATTCTGGATAAAAGGCTTTTGTTGGATATGTGAATTGCAAATATTTTCTGCAGTCTATAGCTTACTTGCCTTTTCATTTTTAAACCAGTCTTTTATAGAATTAAAATTGCTTATTTTAATTGTGATAAAATACATGTAACAAAATTTATTGTTTTAACCATTTTAAAGTGTGCAGTTTGGTGCTGCCAAGTACATTCACAATGTTGTGAAACCATCACCTTTATCTAGCTCCAAAATACTTTCATCACCCCAAAAGGAAAGCCTGTACCCATTAGTCAGCCACTCTACTTTTGCTCCTCCTCCCAGTTCCTAGCAACTACTAATATGCTTTAGGTCTCTATGGCTTTATCTGCTCTGGATATTTCATGTGAATGGAATTATGCAATATATGGTCTTTTGTGCCTGGCTTCTTTCACTTAGTAAGATGTTTTCAAAGTTCATCCACTTTGTAGCATGTTGCACTACTTCATTTTTCATTTTTATGCCTAAATAATATTCCATCATATGTATATCCCACAATCTGTTTATCCACTCATCAAGTGCTGGGCATTTTGGTCATTTCCCCCTTTTGGCTATTGTAAATTATGCTGCCATGAATATTCATATGTAAGTATCTATTTACTACTGTGAATAATGCTTCTGTGAATATTCATGTATAAGTATCTAAGTTCTTATTTTCAACTTTCTTGGGTGTATATATATATACATATATATGTATATGTATATACATATATATGTATATGTACACATACATATATATGAGTGGAATTGCTGGTTCATATGGTGATTCTATGTTTAATATTTTGAGGAACTGTCAATCTATTTTCCACAGCAACTGCACCATTTTACATTGCCACCAACAATGTATGAGGATTCCAGTTCCTCCAAATCCTCTTCAACACTTGTTATTTTCCATTTTTTTAAGTTATGGCTATTCTAGTAGGTGTGAAGTGGTACCTCACTGTAATTTTAATTTGCATTTCTACAGTAACTAATGATCTTCCGCATCTTTTCATGTGTGCTTATTGGCCATCTGTATTTCTTCTTTGGAGAAATGTCTATTCAAGTCCTTTGCTTAATTTAATATAGGATTGTTTTTCTGTTTGTTGTTGAATTGTAAGTGTTCTTTATATATCCTGGATACTAGACTCTTATTAGATATACGATTTGCAAATATATGCTCACATTCCAAATGTTGTCTTTCACTCTCTTGACACTGTCCTTTGATGCAAAATAGTTTTAATTTGAGGAAATCCAACTTATCTTTGTTTTCATTTGTTGCTCTTGCTTTGGGTGTCATTTTTAAGACTCCATTGCCAAACCTGAGGTCATGAAAATTTATTTCTGTGCTTTCTTCTAAAACTTTATGGTTTACACTCTTTCATTTTAGTTGTTGATTCATTTTGAGTAAATATTTGTATATGGTATGATATGAGACCAATTTCATTATTTTTCTTGTAGATACCCAATTGTCCCAGCACCATTTATTGAAAGATTTTTGCAGAGGGTAGAAAATCAATTGGCCATAGATGTATGGTTTATTTCAGGATTCTCAATTCTATTCCACTGATCTATGAGTCTATACTTATGAGAATACCACAGTGTTTTGATTACTATAGGTTTGTAATAAATAGTAGTAGTAAATCTAGTAAGTAAGGGAAGTGAGTAGTTGTATCAAGTTTTGAAATAGGGAAGTATGAGTTTCCAACATTGTTACTTCTCTTCAAGTTTGTTTAGACTATTTGGGCCCCTTGTAATTCCATATGAATATGAGGATAGGCTTTTCTATTTCTACAGAAAAAAGGCCATTGAAATTTTGATAGGGTTTCCTATCTGTAGATTACTTTGCATAGTATGCTAACCTAACAGTATTAGGTCTTCAAATCCATAAAAATGGGATAGCTTTCCATTTATTTAGGTTCTTTTAATTTCTTTAAGCCATGTTTTCTAACTTTCAAAAAACAAAGCTTTCCCTTTCTTGGTTAAATTTATTCTGAGGTATTTTTTCCCTTTTGGGTGTTTTTGTAAATGGAATTGTTTTCTTAATTTCCCTTGTCATATACTCACTGCTAGTGCACAGAAACTGAATTCATTTTTGCATGTTGATCGTGTAACCTGCAACATTGCTGAATTTGCTTATTAGCTATAGTATTTTTTGCATGTGTTTTTTTCTTTAGATTTTCTATGTATACAATCATGTCATTTGCAAATGGAGACAATCTTTCTTCTGCCTTTCCAAGGTTAAATGTTTCTTTTTGTTGCTTAATTGATCTGGTTAGAACTTCCAACATAATTCTACATAACAATGGTGGAAATGGACATCCTTTTCTTCTTCTTCTTCTTCTTCTTCTTCTTCTTCTTCTTCTTCTTCTTTTTTACATGGGCAGGCACTGGGAATCGAACCCGGGTCCTCTGGCATGGCAGGCAAGCATTCTTGCCTGTTGAGCCACCGTGGCCTGCCCCTTTTCTTCTTCTTAATCTCAAGGGGAAAGATTTTATTCTTTCATCATTGAGTCTGATGTTAGCTGTGTGCTTTTCATAAATGCACATCATTTTGTTAGAGAAGTTTCTTTATATTCCTAGTTTGACGAGTGTTTTTATCATGAAAGAGTATTTTGTTTTGAAAAGATTTTTGCATCTCTTGAGATTATCATGTGTTTTCTCCTCATTCTTTCTATTAATGTGGTTTATTATAATGAATAATTTTTGGATATTGAACCACGCTTGCGTTCCTGGTATACATCCCACTTGATTATACTGTACAATCCTTTTACTATTCTACTGGATTTGGTTTATTGGCATTTCATTGAGTATATTTGTATTCATATTCATAATGACTATTGGCCTGTAGTGTTTTTTTTTCACCTGATGTCTTTGTCTTGCTTTGGTATCAGGTTAATTTTGGCCTCATGTAATGAGTTAGGAGGTGTTCTCTTCTCTTGTATTGTTTTGGATAAACTTGGGAAGGTTTGTTGTTATTTTTTTTAATGTGTGCTAGAATTCACCAGTAAGGTCATCTGGTCCTGGGCTTTAATTTGTTGGGAGGTTTTTGATTGTTGATGTAACCTCTTTATTTATTATAGGTCTATTCAGATTTTAAATTTCTTTTGAGGTCAGTTTGGGTAACTTGTGTGATTTTCTGGGAATTTGCCCATTTTATCAATGTTATCTAATTTTTTGGCATGCAGTTGTTTTATTTGAATTTTTCAAGGTTGATAATTCTTGCTTTTCTAATTTTATGAATTTGACTTTCTTCTCCATCAGTGTAGCTAAAATGGTATTTTTGTTCATCTTTTTGAAGAACAAATTTTGTTCACATTGATTCTATTATTTCTCCATTTTATGCTTCATTTTCCTCAGCTCTAATCTTTCCTGACTTCTACTTTCTTATTTTATAGCTCCTTAAGGTGTCGATTAGGTTATTGATTTGAAACCTTTCTTCTTTTTTGATGTTGGCATTTGTAAATATAAATTGTCCTTGCAGTACTGATTTTTTTCTGGATTCCATATGTTTTGGTATTCATTTCATCCATTTCTAAGTATGTTCAAATTTCCCTTGTGATTTCTTCTTTATTTACTGTGGAGCCTTTGGCAGGACCTTATAGGAGAGTCACAATGTAGACCCTTAGGATTTTGGAGCAAAGCCTTACCATTCACTGCAGATAACTACTTTCCTTTTGAGAAACAGCTTCTAGCCTGCTACTGGGCCTTAGTAGAGACTGAATGTTTAACAAGAGCTACCATGAGTTACCATGGTAACACATGTTACCATGAGACCTGAGTTGCCTATCATGAGCTAGGTGTTGTCTAACCCACCAAGGCATAAAGTTGGGGATGCACAGCAGAACTCCATCATAAAATGAAAATTGAGCCCTACAAGATAGGGCTCAAGCAGGTCCTGAAGGCACAAGTAAGTTATATGAGTACATGGCCCAAATGCCATGGCCTCCACTCCTGTTGCATTACCTTCTCTTTCCTGGACAAGAGCTATGGCCTCTTTGTGAGTTTCTTACAGTCAGTTGGCTGAGTAAGAGAAAAATTGGGGCCTGGTTTACAGATGGTTCTGCATGATATACAGTGATAACCCAGAAGTGGACAGCTGCAGCGCTACAACCCCATTCTGGTATGTCCTTAAAAAAGTGTTGAGAGGAAATCCTCCCAGTGGGTGGAATTTCAAGCATGCACCTGGCTGTTCATTTTGCTTGGAAAGAGAAATTGGCCAGAAATGCTTTGTATACTGACTGGAGCTGTTAATGGTTTAGCTGGATGGTCAGGGACTTGGAAGGAGCATTGGAAAATTGGTGACAAAGAGGTCTGGGGAAGAGATATATGGATAGAACTTTCTGAGTGGACAAAGAACTTGCAAATATTTGTTTCCTATGTGAATGCCCACCAGAGGGTGATTTCAGCAGAAGTTTTTAATTAGCAAGTGGATAAGATGACCTGTCCTGTGGATACAAGTCTTCCTCTTTCTTCCACCACTACTGCCATTGCCCAATGAGCTCATGAAAAAAGTGGGCATGGTCATAGGGATGGAGGGTACACATGGGCTCAGCAACATGGACTTCTACTCACCAAGGCAGACTTGGCTATGGCCACTGCTGAGTGCCTAATCTGCCAGCGGCAGAGACCTACACTCAGTCTCGGATATGGCAACATTTTCTCTGAGGTGATCAGTCTGCTACCTGGTGGTAGGTTGATTACACTAAACCACTTCCATCATGGTAGGAGCGGTGATGTGTTCTAACTGGAATAGACACATATTCCAGATATAGGCTTGCATTCCTTGCATGCAATGCTTCTGCAAAAACTAACATCCATAGATTTATAGAATGCCTTATCCACTGTCATGGTATTCCTCACAGCATTGCTTCTGCTCAAGGAACCCACTTCACAGCAAATGAAGTGTGGGAATTGGCACATGCTCACGGAATTCTCTGGTCTTACCATGTTCTCCATCAACTAGAGGCGACTGGGTTGATAGAATGGTGGAATGGCCTATTGAAGACCCAGTTAGTGTCAACTAGGTGGCAATACCTTGCAGGGCTGGAGCAATGTTCTCCAGTTGTCTGTGTATGCTCTAAATCATCAAACACTCTATGGTGCTGTTTCTCCCATAGCAAGGATTCATGGGTCCAAGAATGAAGGGGTGGAAATGGAAGTGGCACCACTCACTATTAATCCTAGTGATCCACTAGGAAAATTTTTGCTTCATGTCCCTGAAACCTTAAGCTCTGCTGGTCTACAGGTCTGAGTTCCAAAAGGAGGGATGTTCCTACCAGAAGGCACAACACTGATTCCATTGAACTGGAAATTAAGTTTATCACCTAGCCACTTTGGGCTTCTCATGCCACTGAATCGACAGGCATGAAAGGATATTATTGTTTGTCTGGGGTGATCGATCCTGACTATCAAGGGGAAATATGATTGCAACTACACGATGGAGGTAAAGAAGTGTTTTCCTGGAATACATAAGGTCCCCAAGAGCGTCTCTTAGTACTACCATGCCTTGTAATTAAAGTCAATGAAAAACTGCCACAACCCAATCCCACAATGTGATAATCCAATCAATTGAAGGCTTTTAAGGAAGAAGAGAGACTCTCACTGATTCTTCAGCCAGCGAGCTTCTCCTGTGGAGTTCATCCTGATCCTTCTTCCAAGCTGCCAGCTTCGCAACCTGCCCTATGGATATGGGACTCCTCGAGTCCCTCAGTTGCATGACACCTTTATAATTCTCATATTTACAGATACCTCTTTTTTGTTCTGTTTCTCTAGAGAACACTGACCAACATACCCGTTTTACTTCTGTTACTGATTTCTAGTTTCATTCCATTGTGATCAGATAATATATTTTGTATGACTTCAAACTTTTAAAATTAGACTTTGTGTGTGTGATTTCTCCTAGAGAATGCTCCATGTGCACTTGAGAAGAATGTATATTCTGATGTTGTGAGGTGGAATGTTCTGTACATATCTATTAGGTTCCATTGGATTATAGTGTGCCAGTCTTCTATTTACTTATTTCTATTCTGTCTAGTTCTTCTATCCATTATTGAAGCTGGGTTATTGAGGTCTCCAAATTTTAATGTAGAACCATTTCTCCCTTCAATTCTGTCAATTTTTGCTTCATATATTCCCAGGCTCTGTTTCTAGGTATCTATATTATTATTATTGTTATGTCTTTTTCATGGATTGACACTTTTACAAATATATGATGTCTTTCCTTTTATCCTGTAACAATTTTTGACATAAAGTTTATTTTATCTGGTATTAATATAGCAACCCTAGAACTCCTTTGACTACTATTTGCATGGAATGTTGCCTGCTATCATTTCACTTTCAACCTATTTATCTCTTTAGATCTGAATTGAGTCTCTTCTGCACAGCATATATATGGATCATAATTTGCTTGTTTTTTATTCCAATTTACCAATCTCAACCTTTTAATTAGATATTTTAATAGATTTAAGTGTAAAATAATTATTGATGAGGAAGAACATAGTTTGACCATTTTGCAATTTGTTTTCTGTATCATATTTTTATCTCTAATTCCTCCATTACTTATTGTTTTGCATCTAATTTATTTTTTATACTACACCACTTTGATTCCCTTCTCATTTCCTTTTATGTGTATTTTTAAGTTATTTTCTTAGTGGTTACCTTGTGGAACACAAGTAATATCTTAAACATGTAACAACCTACTTTGAATTGATACCAATTTTGCTTCAATGGTATATAATACCCTCCTCCTGTATATATCTCTCCCTTCCCCTTTATGTGTTTATTGTCATAAATTATATTTTTTTACATTGTGTGCCCATTAAAATTGGTTAATAATAATGATATATATATATTCATCTTTTAAACTTTATAGGAAAATATTATGTTTTACAAACAAAAATAGAATGATACTAACTTTTATACTTATCTATGTAGTTACTTTTACCAATGTTCTTTATTTATTCATACATAGCTTCAAATTACTGTCTTATATCCTGTTATTTCACCCTTTGACATTTCATGTAAGGCATGTATAGTAGTAAAAAAAATTCAGCTTTTGTTTTAATGGAGTTCTCCTAATTTCTCCTTCATTTATGAGGGGTAGTTTTTCTGGATATAAGATTCTTGTTTGACAGTTGTTTTTCTTTCAGCACTTTAAATTCATTATCCATTGCCTTCTGACCTCAATGGTTTCTGATGACAAATTAGCTTGTTGAAAATCACTTGTATTTAGCAAATTCCTTCTCTCCTGCTGTTTTCAAGATCTACTTTTTCTAAAGATCAGCAAGAGAGGAAAGCTTATGGTCTTAGCTATTTTTTTTATTGTGAAATATAACAAATATATTAAAAAAGCAATACATTTCAAAGTACATTGTAACAAGTAGTTATAAAATGGATTTCAGTGTTTGCTATGGGTTACAGTTCTGCAATTTTAGGGTTTTCTTTATAGCTGCTCCAAGACACTGAAGACTAAAAGAAATATCCATATCGTGATTCAGCAGTCATACTCATTGGTTAAATCCTATTTTCTCTGTTATAACTCCTCATTTTCCTTTGATCTTTCTCCCAATTTTTAGGGGTATTTGGACTATGACTAATCTGAGTTTTTCATGTTAGAAGGTGGTGTGTTGATAATATGGGACAGGGTTGGAACTAGTTGAAGTGTTCTGGATAGGCTGGTTCCTGTTGGTTTCAGGACTTATCTGGCCAAGGAACCCCTCTTGGAGGTTGTAGGTTTCTGGAAAGTAATCATACTGCATGGAACTTTTGTAGAATCTCAGATAAAGCCCTAGGTGTTCTTTAGGGATGGCAGGAATGATTTAGGTTGGGGATTGGCAAATCATGAGAAATAGCAATACTTTGGTGAAACTTGCATAAGAGTAGCCTCCAGAATAGCCTCTCGACTCTACTTGAACTCTCTCAGCCACTGATATCTTATTTTGTTCTAACTATTTTCTCCCATTTGGTCAGGCAGGCATTGTCAATCCCATGGTTCCAGTGCCAGGCTCATCCCTGGGATTCATAGCCCACATTGCCAGGGAGACTTTCACCCCTGAATGTCATCCCACATAGGGGGTAGGGTAATGATTTTGCTTGAAGAATGGGGCTTAGAGAAAGAGGCCACATCTGAGCAACAGAAGAAGTCCTCTGGAGGTAGCTCCTAGAGATAACTATAATTAGGTTTTGCTTCTCCACTACAGAAATAAGCTTCACAAGAGCAAGTCTCAAGATCAGGGGCTTGGCTTATTGACCTGGGTGTCCCCAATGTTTGAGACAGCATCAGGGATTTCTCTGGTGGTAAAGTTCTCAGTTATTTTCCTAGCATGTCTCTTGCACTAGGAAGTGTGTGGACGCTTTTCAAAGGCTTTATTCCTCCCAAATATCATCCCCAGCTTTTTCTCTCAGGCTTTCACTTCGTCCATTTTTTGCCTCATTTGTTACCTTTTGTCCCAGGTGACAGCAGCTTGTTGATTTGCATTTTAGTGGTTTTGCAAACTGTCCTTTAGCTAGCCACTTCTCTGCCCTGAGAGAGTTCCATGTTAGCTAAAACAAAGGCAAACTCCTAGCACCAGTCCTTTACAGAGGCTCCAAGCAAGTAAAAACAGATAACACATTTCCTTGGAAACAACATCCACTCTACTCTCCCTAGAACCAGGAACCCATGCCAGGAATTTGGACTACTGCCATATCAAGGATGGAGGTAGGTTAGGATTAAATTAAAACTCCACAAAGCTTTTCCAATATTTGCAGTAGTCTTTTCCTGGTTGATCATTGGCTTGTTGCTATAAACTTTTGATCATCTTCCAGAGTTCCTGTAAGATTGATTCTTATAGTTTTTGCCCATTATTTTTCTGTCTCTGGGGAGGAAAGTCACTTAGAGTTCCCTATGCTACCATTTTCATTAATGTTACTTCAGTAATGTGATTCTGATGAAGGCCAATTTGTCAATTTTTTCTTTTATGAGTCATGTTTTTGATATCATATCTAAGAACTCTTTGTCTAACTCCAATATGCAAATATTTTCTTTTAAATGTCTTATCATCTTTCATTTTATGTCTAGATTTCTTTTCAATTTTGAATTAATTTTTTATTGGGTATGAGGATTAGTTAAACAATTGGTGTGCAATTGTTCCAATGCCATTTATTGAAGAGATTATCCTTTATCCATTGAATGCTTTTACATTTCTGTTAAAAATCAGTTGGACCGGGGTGAAAGGGTAGTTCAGTGGTAGAATTCTTGCCCACCATGCGGGAGACCTGGGTTCAATTCCCAGAGCCTGCATATGCCAAAAATAGAAAAAAAATGAGCCAAGGACTTTGGAAATTTTCTTCCAAAGAAAATCTACAAATGGCTAATAAGCACATTGAAACGATGCTCAACAGCCTTAGTCATCAGGCAAATACAAATAAAAACCATAGTGAGATACCAATTCACATCCACTAGAATAGGCTATTATTTTTAAAAGTGGAAATGAGCTTTGGTGAGGATGTGGAGACATTGGTAGATGGTTTGTTAGTCTCTTAGAGCTGGTGAAACAAAAATTGGAGTTCATGGAGGCCACATTGGAATTTCAACTGGGATTCCTGGAGGGCTATATACCCTAGGAGTAAGAGCACACCAGGAATAGACTAGTCCAACACAGAAACCCATCTGTGGTCATTTGAAGCTGTATGTCATCAAGAAAAGACCATGTTCTTTTCATTCATTCCTGTGGATATAGACCTATTGTGGTTGGGACCTTTTAATTAAGTTGTTTCAATTTAGATGTGAATCACCTCATTCAAGATGGGTCTTAATCCTTTTACTGGAATTCTTTATAACAAGACAAAAGACAGAGAAAACCCCAGAAAAGCTAAGAGATGAAATTCAGAGAATCACCTACAGCAGCTAAGAGAGACAGAAACTTAAAGAAGGACACACAGAAAACAGTGAGGAAGACACCAAAGCCTAAAACTGAAGCAACAAAACCCAGGAGAGAAGGACCAGCAGATGCCAGCTATGGGCATTGCCATATGACAGTGGAGTTCAGATACCATCTGATGATGCCTTACTTTGGATATACTCTTACCCCAGAACTGTAAAATGTAAGTTAATAAATCCCCATTGTAAAAGCCAGCCCATTTCTGGTATATTGCATTTCATCAGCTTTAGCAAACAAAAATACCATCCTTTTTCTTTAAATTTTGGTAAAATATAGATAACACAAAATTTCCAAGTTCAACCATTATTAAGTGTGCACTTTAGTAGTATTATTTACATTCACAATGTTTTGCTATGATCTATTATGAAACTTTTTCATTACTACAAACAGGAACTCTGTATCTATTAATCAAAAGCTCCATATTACCCCCCTACCCTGGTCTCTGTTAGCCTCAAATTTATGTTCTATTGCTCTGAATTTGCTTATTCTGTATACTAAATATAAGTGGAATCATAAATATTTGTGCTCTTGTGCCTGGCTTATTTCATTTAACACAGTAATGTCAAGGTTCATCCATGTTGTAGCATGTATCAGAACATCATTCTTTTCTACAGCTGAATGATATTCCATTATGTGTATATACCATATTT
Source organism: Myrmecophaga tridactyla (assembly GCA_004026745.1). Lineage (NCBI taxonomy): Eukaryota > Metazoa > Chordata > Mammalia > Pilosa > Myrmecophagidae > Myrmecophaga > Myrmecophaga tridactyla. The sequence continues at coordinate 48,974 of PVIY010012637.1, forward strand.
TGTTTATCCATTAATGTACTGATTGACCCTTGATGTAGTAGTTTGAAGCTGTTATGTACCCCAGAAAGGGTCATGTTCTTCTTTTTTTTTTTTTTGAGGGGCCGGTGCATGGTCTGGGAATCGAATCCAGATCTCCTGCATTCTACCATTGAACCACCCATGTACCCTTGGTGTTCTTTTAATTCATTCCTGAGGGTGTAGATCTTTTGTAGGCTGGACCTTTTGATTAGCTTATTTCAATTGAGATGTGAACTAACACATTCAAGGTGGGTTTTAATCTGCTTAATGGCATCCTTTATTAAAAAAAAACATATACAGAGGGTAAGAGACACAGAAACTAAGAGATAGAATTAAGAGAGGCTCACAGACAAAAACCCAGAGAAGGTGAGAGAGGAAAACACTCAAACAAGAAGCTGGAAGGCATGAAACCCAAGAGAAAAGGACCAGTAGACAGCACCATGTGCCTTTCTATCTAACAGAGGATCCCAAGCTCACTGGTAACTAGTCTTCAGAAAGGGCATCATCCTGTTGATACCTTACTTTGAACATTTTCATGGCCTTGTAATTGTAAACTTGTAAGATAATAAATCCCTGTTGTTAAAAGTCAGTCCTTTTCTGGTATATTGCATTTCATCAAGTTTAGCAAAGCAAAATACTTGTTGTTTCTAGATTTTGCCTATTGTGACTAATGCTGCTAAGAACAACAATGTATAAGCATATGTTTCAGTTTCTGTTTTCAATTTTGGGGCCTATATGGCTAGAAATGGGATTTCTGGGTTATACAGTAATTCTATGTTTACACTTTTGAAGAGCTACAAAACTATTTTCCATAGTGGTTGTAACATTTTACATTCTCATCAGAAATGTATGAGTGTAGCAATGTCTCCACATCCTCACCAAAGCTCATTTCCACTTTTAAAAATAATAGCCTATTCTAGTGGGTGTGAAATGGTACCTCACTGTGGTTTTTATTTGTATTTGCCTGATGACTAAGGCTGTTGAGCACCGTTTCAATGTGCTTATTAGCCATTTGTAGATTTTCTTTGAAAGAAAATGTCCATTCAAGTCCTTGGCTCATTGTTTTCCTATTTTTGGCATATTGAACCTAGGTCTCCCACATGGTGGGCAAGAATTCTACCTCTGAGAGATTACTGCACTGCCCAAAGGAAGGTTTTTCTTTCTTTCTTTTTCTTTTTTGGCATAAGCAGGTTCTAGGAATCAAACCCGGGTCTCCAGCATGTGAGGTGAGAATTCTACCACAGAGCTACCCTTGCACTGGCCTCCTTGGCTCATTTTTAATTGGGTTGTTTGTGTTTTTGTTTTGAGTTGTAGCAGTTCTTTATATATTTGAGATATTAAATGTTTATCTGACATATGATTTTTAACTATATTCTCCCATTCTGTGGCTTGTTTTTTTTCACTTCTTGATAATGTCTTTTGATGAAGAAAAGGTTTTAGTTTTGATGAAATACAGTTTACTCATTTTATATAAGGAATCCTTGCCAAGTCTTAGGTTATGAAGGTTTCCTACTGCATTTGTGGGTTTTTTTTTTTTTTTTACATGGGCAGGCACCGGGAATCGAACCTGGGTTCTCTGGCATGGCAGGTGAGCATTCTTGCCTGCTGAGCCACCGTGGCCCGCCCTGTATTTGTGGTTTTAACACTATGATTAGGTCTTTGATCTATTTTGAATTAATTTTTCTATAAGATATGAGGTGGGGGTCTAATTTCATTCTCTTGCATGTGCATATTCAGTTTTTTCCACACTATTTGTTGAAAAGACTATTCTTTCCTCATTTAATGTACCTGGAACCATTGATGAAAATCAGTTGACCACAGATGTAGGGGTTCATTTCTGTATTCTTAATTAAATTCCATTGGTCTGTATGTCTATCCTTATGCCAAGACCACACTATTTGGTTACTGTCACTTTGTATAGTAAGTTTTGAAATCGAGAAGTTCGTATCCTCTACTATATTCTCTTTTATCAAATTTATTTTGGCTATTTGAGGCCATATGAATTTGTTGATGGCTTTTCTATTCCTGTAAAAAATAGGCTTCTGAGGTTTTCATAGGGATTGTATCAAATCTGTATACTAGTTTGGGTAGTATTAACATCTTAGCATTATTAAGTCTTCAATCCATGAACACAGAATTTATTGCCATTTATTTAAGGCATATTTAATTTTTTCAGCAGTATTTTGTAGTTTTCAGTGGGTAAGTCTTTTGCCTCCTTGGTTAAATTAGTTATTATATATCTTATTACTTTAGATTCTGTATTAGTCACAGTTACCCAGAAAACAGAACCAACAGGATATGTATATGTATGTGTATATGTAAATATTAAGATATTTATTATAGGAATTGGCTCACTATCACCATGGGGATTGGCAAGTCCAAATTCCATAAGATAGACCACAAATTGGAAACACCATTGAAGTTTTTGATGGAGAAGCTGGCTGGCTGAAGTGGAGATAGAAATCCTTCTTTCAGACTGATGAAATCATTGGGTCTCCATTTAAGGCCTTCAATTGACTGTCTGAGACTTCTCTTATTGCTGAAGTCAATCTCCTTTGTTGATTGTAGTTTGATCTGCCAAGATACAATCAAATGACTAATGATTTAAATCCACAAAAATATCCTCATGGTAACAGTCAGGCTAGTACTTGCTTGATTAAACAACTGGACACCATAATCTGCTAAGTGGACCCATGAACTTAACCATCACAGTCCACCCTTTGTCATCTTGGCACCCATATACATCTCCTTAAAACATACTTAATCTCTAAATAAAAACAATAGTCATACTTTAGCCTAACATAATCCAATTGTCTCAGGTGTATCCGGAAATGCACTCATCATTTCCCGAGAAGAGGATGAAAGACCTTAGGTGATATACACTCTTAAATGTGATATCCTGTGATTTAAATACTATAACATAAAGATAATACATCTTATGTTTTATGATGAGGGGATAAGATAGGGAAGAAAACTAAGATCTTTGCTATGTGTGTGTGTATATATATATATACATATATATATATATAACAGATTCATAGCAAAACAAAGGAGAAGTACTCATAACCATTACAGCCTTCATTTCTACAACTGGCCACATGATTGTAGCTTGTATTTATAACTACCTTCTTCAACTATTCATTCCATATTCTCTTTATACTCAACAAGCACCTCAGCTGGCCATGGCTCTTTGCCAGAGGTGGAGGGGTATAGTAGTTAGGTTTAGGTGTCAACTTGGTCAGGTGATAGTGTCCAGTTGTTCTGTTGCAGTGGACTTAAATCATCAGCATATGAATTTCATCTATGGCTGATTACATCTGCAGTTAGCTAAGGGAAGTGCCTTCCACAGTAAGTGACATTTAATTTGATCATCTGGGGGGCTTAAAAGTAAGAGTCAGAAGAGAAAGAAGCAACTCAGCACAGCTTAGCACACTTAGCAGAGACCAGTGCAGCTCAGTTTAGAGCACAGAGCTGACACAGACACAGACTTTCGGAGATGCAGAAGAGAAATGCCCTAGGGAAAGCTGTTTGAACACAAGCTGGGAGAGAAGGCCAGCAGATGTTGCCATGTGCCTTCCCATATGACAGAGAGACCTGGATGAAAGCTAACTGCCTTTCCTCCAAAGAACTGTAAATTTGTAACTAAGTAAATCTTTATAAAAACCAATCCATCTTTAGCGTATTGCATTCAGGCAGCTTAGGAAACTAAAACAAGGGGTGACACAAACCTTCATTCCAGAAGTTACTGAGCCATTTATTTTAATCAGAGGGCATGGTAGTACTAAGAAATACCCTAAGGGATTTCCTGTATTCCAGGAAAACTCTTCTTTTCATCCATTGTTTAGTAGCAGTCCTATTTCCCCTTCATAATCAGGATCAATCGTACCAGCCACCTTTTTTTGCCTGTTGATTCAGAGACATAAGTAGCTCAAAGGGTCCAGGTGGCAACCTTAAGTTCAAGTTCAATGGAATCACCGTTATGTCTGCTGTTGGAATCATTCCTCATATTTGAACTAAGACCTGTAGACCATGAGAGCTTAAGCTTACAGGGACATTGTAAATTCCCATTGGAAAAACCAATGCATTTCATGGTATCTGCTTTGAGCAGCTTAGCAAACTAAAAAGGTTGCTTCCATTTTGTGGCAATTATGAGTAATGGTGCTTTGAACATCAGTGCTCAAAAATATGCTTTTGAATAAACCTGGAGGAGGTGGGTCAAGATAGCAGCAGAGTGAGGTGTGGAAATTTTAGTTCATCGTCCATTGGAGCTAGTAAATAGCCTGAAACAGTACAGAACAACTGCTGGAGGAACATCGTTGATCAGACACACAGCATATACCAATATGGAAGGGGTGGAACAGCTGAGATTCCACACAGAACTATAAGTCTCACAAGCCATGTAGGCTGGCACCCTATACCCATGGGCACAGCATGCTGCTTCCATGATGGGAGAGGAAAGAGACTTTAACAGTAGCAAGAGCATACCTCAACCAAGCTCCAATTGTGGAATTAATTAAGAAATTCTGACTACTGAAAACAGGCCCCAAACACAGATAAATATGGAATAAGCACTAAAGGAACCAGGGGTTTTTCACCCCAGCAGAGAAGGGGCAGGGCTGAGGGAGAAAAAAAACAGGTGCTTTTTGAGTTGAACAGCACAAAGTACTGGAAAAGGGTTGGGCCCAAAGAAAAGGGGGCACATAGAGCCTGGTGATACATAGAGCCACATATCAACTCAAGCTCTTGTTCAGCAGGTCTAGGGAGCTAGGGTCTGGCTCTGAAAAAGCCTTTTGCATTTTGTTAAAACTCTTACCAGCCCATCAGATAGAATGGCAATCATTCTCAGTTTCCAGCATTGTGCCAGGCAAGGGCAGAACTAAGGCATGTCTGAGAGACAAAGAAACTAGTCAGGTAAAAGGGGTTAATTCTCTTAAAGGCATAATTCCCCCAAGAAAAAGGGGTGGCCAAGATCAAGTGGAATCCCTCCTTCAAGGAATTCAGGCCTTAAGGACTAGAAAACAGAAGTAATTAAAGACACCTACTACCTCACCTCTGTCTCAACCATGCCTCTGGCAGTGAGAGTCTGCTGAAGGGAACTGCATCATTTTACACTAATGGGAAGTCACAGGAAGACAAGCACCACATGCTTGGCAGGATAGGAAAAACACAGAGTCTATAAGGTTCATAAGAAAGTCTGACAAACTGTTGGGTATGCCCTCAGGGAAAACTGATGCTGGCTACACTCTCCTCCTGAGACATTAGCCTGTCTGGTCTGGGAAAATATGACTGGGGTTGATAATATCTGAGGAGACCCTCCTCAAAAAAATGTTCCATATAGGCAGTCAAGAAACAGAAAAACAAGAACTGAAAAACTCTGATCAGTTAAGCAGAACCTATGTTAGAGGTCTAGAATAAGTTGAGCTGGATGTCAAAGAACAGATAGAGAACAAAGCCATTCAGTAAGAAAACCCTAGGAAGAAGAGTGAAAACAGCCTCCAGATTAAACTAATTAAGGAAATCTAATGCCTAGACACCAGCCAAAATGACCTCTATACTAGGAAAATTGAAGATATGGGCCAGTCAAACGAACAAACACTTCAAATGAGATACTGGAGTTGAAAAACTAATTCAGGCTGTTTGAACAGACATACAGAATCTCATTAAAAATTAAATCAACAAGTTGAGGGAGGATATAAAGAAGACATTGAACATAAAGAAGAACACAAAAGTTTGCAAAAACCAATCATAGAAATTATGGGAATGAAGGACAAAGTAGAAGAGATGAAAAAAACAATGGGAACCTACAACAATAGGTTTGAAGAGGCAAAAGTAAGGATTAGTGAACTAGAGGACTGGCCATCTGACGTCTGACACACAAAAGAAAATACAGGGAAAAGAATGGGAAAATATGAGCAGGGACTCAGGGAATTTAATGACAACATGAAGCACATGAATATATGTGTTATGGGTGTCCCAGAAGGAAAAGAAAAGAGAAAAGAAGCAGAAAGAATAATGGAGAAAATAATCACTGAAAATTTCCCATCTCTTATGAGAGACATGAAATTACAGATCCAAGAAGTGCAGTGTACCCCAAATAGAAGAGATGCAAATAGACATACTCCAAGACACTAATCAGATTGTTGAATGTTGATGACAAAGAGAGAATTTTGCAAGAAGCAAGAGAAAAGCAATCCATCACACACAAGGGAGGCTTGATAAGACTATGTGTGGATTACTCAGAGAAACCATGGAGAAAAGAAGGCAGTGGTATGATATATTTAAGATTCTGAAAAAGAACAACTGCCAATCAAGAATTCTATACCAGCAAAACTGTCCTTCAAAAATGAGGGGGGGATTAAATTATTTTCAGATAAATAGTCACTGAGAGAACTTGTGACTCTACAAGAAAACTAAAGGGGGTAATACAGGCAGATAGGATAATACAGACAAAAGAGAGAGGTCTGGATAAGAGTGGAGGAAAGAAGGCTATCAATAAAGATAGAAAGAGGAAAAAAAATAGATTTGACATATAAAATCCAAAAGAAAAAATAATAGAAGTAAGTGCTGCCTTTACAGTAATAACATTAAAGGTTAATGGAATAAACTCCCCCAATCAAAAGACATAGACTGGCAGAATGGATTTTTAAAAAGACCCATCTATATGCTGTCTACAGGAGACTCACTTTAGAACCAAGAACAAACATAGATTGAAAGTGAATGGTTGGGAAAAGATATTTCATGCAAACAACAACCAGAAAAGGGTTGTATACTAATACCCAACAAATAAGACTTCAAATGTAAAACAATTAAAAGAAACTAAGAAGGACACTATATATTAATGAAAGGAACCATTCAACAAGAAGACATAACAATCATAAATATTTATGCACTGAGCCAGAGTGTTCCAAAATACATGAAGCAAACATAACAACACTGAAGGGAGAAATAGACACCTCTACCATAATACTTGGAGACTTCAATTCTCTGCTCTCATCAATGATAGAACATTTAGGCAGAGACCAATAAGGAAATGGAGATTTTGAATAATGTGATAAATGTACTAGACTTAACAGACATTTACAGAACATTACACCCCACAAGAGCAGGATACACATTATTCTCAAGTGCTCATGGATCATTCTCAAGGAAAGACCATACACTGAGTCACAAAGCAAGTCTCAATAAACTTAAAAAGATTGAAATCATACAAACAGTTTTTCAGATCATAATGGGATGAAGTTGGAAATCATAACAGGTAAAGGGCCAGAAAATTCACATATATATGGAGGCTAAACATCACACTCTTAAACAACCACTGGGTCAAGGAAGAAATTACAGGAGAAAACAGTAAATATCTCAGAGCAAATGAAAATGAAAACAGAACATAACAGAATTTATGGGATGCAGCAAAGGCAGTGCTAAGAGGAAAATTTATTGCCTTAAAAAGCCTATATTATAAAAGAAGTCACAAAAATAGAGGAATAAACTGTTGACCTTGAAAAACTAGAGAAAGAACAACAAACTAACTCCAAAGCAAGCAAAAGGAAAGAAATAATGAAGACTAGAGCTGAAATAAATGAAATTGAAAACATGAAAACAATCAAGAAAATCAACAAAACCAGAAGTTGGTTCTTTGAGAAACTCAATAAAATTGATGGACCCTTAGCTAGGTTGACAAAAAGAAAAAGAGAGAGGATGCAAATAAATAAAATCAGAAATGGAAGAGGAGACATAACCAGTGACTCCACAGAAATTAAGGAGGTAATGACAAAATACTATGAAAAACTATATGCTAATAAACTAGACAACATAGATGAAATGGACAACTTCCTAGGAGGGCATGAACAAACAATGCTGATTCAAGAAGAAATAGACAACCACAACAAAACCAATCACAAAGAGAGTCATCAAGAAGCTCCCCCCAAAATAAAAGTCCATGACCAGATGGCTTCACATGTGAATTCTACCAAGCATTCAAGAAAGAATTACCACCAATCCTGTTCATACTCCTCAAAAAATTGAAGAGTAGGGAAAGCTACCTAACTCGTTCTATGAAGCCGACATCATCCTAATACCAAAGTCAGACAAAAGCACTAGAAGACAAGAAAATTATAGACCAATATCTTTAATGAATACAGATACAAAAATCCTCAACAAAATACTTACAATTGAGTCCAACAGCACATTAAAAGAATTATGCTCCATGACCAACAGGGATTTGTTACAGGTATGCAACATAAGAAAATCAATTCAACATAAGAAATCTTTTCGATATAAGAAATCTTTTCAACATAAGGAATCAATTCAACATAAGAAATCTTTTCAACATAAGAAAATCAATTAATGTAATACACCATATCAATAAATCAAAGAGAAGAACCATATGATCATCTCGATTGAGGCAGAATAAGCATTTGACAAAATTCAACCATCCTTTCTTAGTGAAAACCCTTCAAAGGATGGGAATATAAGGGGATTTCCTCAGCATGATAAAGGGAATATATGAAAACCCACAGTTAACATCATCTTCAGTGGGGAAAGACTGAAAGCTTTCCCTATAACAAAGATCAGAAACAAGACAAAGATGCCTACTTTCGCCATTGTTATTCAACATTGTGCTGGAAGTCCTAGCTAGGCAACTAGACAAGAAAAAGAAATAAAAGGCATCCAAATAAGAAAAGAAGAAGTAAAACTCTCACTGTTTGCAGATGGCATGATACTATATGTAGAAAATCTAAAAAAATCCAGAGCAAAGCTGCTAGAGCTAATAAATGAGTACAGCAATGTGGCAGGATACAAGATCAACACCCCAAAATCTGTAGTGTTACTGTACATTAATGATGAGCAATATAAGGAGAAAATCAAGAAAAAATATCCATTTGCAACAGCCACCAAAGCATTGAAATATTTAGGAATAAATTAACTAAGCATACAAAAGACCTATGCACATAAAAATACAAGAAATTGCTAAAAGAACCATGGAAATCCTAAATAAATGGAAGGGCATACCATGTCCATGGTTTGGAAGACATAATATAGATAAGACATAAGTTCTACCTAAATTGATTTATAAATTCAGTGCAATACCTATTAAAATCCCAACAACTTGCTTCGTAGAAAGAGAAAAACCAATACCCAAATTTATTTGGAAGGGCAGGGCACCTTGAATAATTAAAAATATCTTGAGAAAGAAAAATGAAGTGGGAGGTCTCAAACTACATGACTTTAAAGCATATTATACAGTGGTCAAAAAAGCATGATAATCGCATAAAATAGATACACTGATCAATGGAATCAAATTAAGTGTTCAGAAACAGACACTCTCATCTATGGAGACAATTGATCTTTGATAAGGCAGTCAAGTCAACTCAGCTAGAATAGAACAGTAGCCTCTTCAATAAATGGTGTTTGGAGACCTAGATATCCATATGCAAAAGAATAAAATAGGATCCACATCTCACACCCTATACAAAAATTGACCCAAAATAAATCAAAGACCCAAACATTAGAGCCAAAACCATAAAACTTTTATAAGAAAATGTAGGGAAATACTTTTAAAATTTGTACTAGGAGGTGGTTTCCTAGACCTTCCATCCAAAGCAGAAACATTGAAAAAATAAACAGATAAATTGGATCTCCTCAAAACTAAATATTTTTGTGTATCAAAGAAATTTGTCAGAAAAGTAAAAGGCAGCTTATGCAATGGGAGACAATATTTGAAACCACATATCAGGTAAGGGATTAGTATACACAATATATAAAAATATTCTTCACACATGACAAGATGGTTGAGACTTGAGGACATAATGCTGAGTGAAATTAGCCAGACACAAAAGTATAGATACTGTTTGATTACACTTCTATGACCAGCATAAAGGTATAATCAGAGGCTTGTAATACAGAAGATAGGGGACTTAGAGATAGATAGAAGCTAGAAATGGGTGAACCTTTAGCTAATGAGATTGAACTCTAATGTAAAGTTATAGAAAGGAGTGAAGGTGATTCTCTAGTAGGTCTATAAGTAATATTACCATATTGAAGATGAACAAGATTGAAAAGAGTTGTATAGATCTATTTGTCCCACTGACTAACACTAGAAATATGAATTAGTTCTCGTAAGAATTACTTCAAAGATATGATTCTTGTACAAAGAGTGTTTAAGTCCAGGGTACAGGGGGAAAATCATGATTGCATGATATGAGCTATGCTCAAAACGAAACCATCAGCACTACCACAGCAACAGCTGACATAAATAATGGGGGAGGGACAAGGGTTAAGAGGAGGTTTATATTTCTTATTTGGCAAGGGTGTGTTTATTGGCTTTCTTTCTCTTGGGAACAATGAAATTGTCTAAAATTGAGAATGTTAATGTACTGTGAACTTTGGGCCCTCTACATGATGCCTGATGAATGCAGGTGGCTGAGGGTTGCACTAATGTAGAAGTAGAATGGCAAATGGTGTAAACTTAGGAATGAAGGTTGTGCTGCTACAAAAAGGAACAAAGTTGTGAGGCATGCAATGATGTGAATGAACATGTGGGACATTTGGTGAGACAAAATAAGCCAGAAACAAAAGAACAAGAATGATATGGTCACCTTTAGAAAATGCTTATAAGGAAACAAGGGCCTAGACTGTAAGCTTTTAGAGCAGACACATTAAGTCCAGAGTGGTGATTATTATTTCTGGATTTTTGAGAGGCTGTTAAAGAAATTCAGAACGTAAGGGTAAGGGAGACAGTGTCTATATTTTAGAAACACACATACTGTTTGAGTTCATTGGAAGAAAGGTTTATTTGGTCTGGAACTGAAATTTTCTGTAGTGCATAATCTAATTCAATTTATCTGTACAGCTTATTTGAACAATTGAAACACAGGGAGCACAGAATAAGAAAGAATTCCTTTAATCCTGTATGGATTATTGTAATGCCTCAGTACATCCTAGAGTATATTAAGCAGATATTCCAAAAGTATTGGCAAAGTCCCCCAAATGATGGGAGAAAAAATACAGAACTATTAAACCTTACCATAAGGGAAGCCTTGATACTGTGTCAAACTTTAGGGAGACCCAAATCAATAGGTCATGGCCTTGATCATGAGGTTTACTCTTCTGAAGCTTATGTAGGTAGCAGAGAAGCTTAGACTACCTATAGGTATGCCTAAGAGTTATTTCTGGAGGATGTCTTTTGTTGCTCAGATGTGGCTTCAGTCTCTCTAAGCCCAACTCTGCAAGTGAAATCATTGCCCTCCCCCCTACATGGGACATGACATCCAGGGGTGAACGTCTCCCTGGCAATGTGGGAGAGGACTCCCAGGCATGAATCTAGACCTGGCACTATGGGATCAACAATTCCATTCTGACCAAAAGGGGGGAAAGAAGTGTAATTAATAAAGTATCAGTGGCAGAGAGAGTTCAACCAGAGTCGAGAGGCTACTCTGGAGGTTGCTCTTTCACAAGCTTCAGTTAGGCCTTGCTACCTATCATAACCTGCCAACCCCCAACCAGGACCATTCCAGCCAATCCTAAAGAACACCTCGGACAATATATAAGATTCCACAAGGGATCCATGCACTAGAGTAACTTTCCAGAAACCTACAACCTCCAGATGGGTCCCTGGTCCAGATAAGCCCTGAAACCTAGAGGACCCAGCATCTCCAGAACATCAGATAGTTCCATCTCCCTACCCCATATTACTGACAGACCCTTCCAATATGAAAAATTTAGTGTTGCTGTACCCCAAACAGCCCTAATGAGAGGGATGGGAAAATTGAAGGTCATGGTGGAGTTATATAGAGAAGATAGGATTTAACAAATGAATATGAATGCTGAATCATTAAATTGATACGTCTTTTAGTCTCTAGTATTTTAGAACAGCTAGAAGTAAAAACCTAAAATTGTGAAACTGTAACCCATGTCAAATGCTGAAATATGTTCTACAGTTAATTGTGGTGCTGTGTTTTGAAATTTATAGCTTTTTTGTATATACGTTATTTTTCACAAAATAGAAGGCAAAAAGTCGACTGTGATCATGAAAAAAATATTTAATCCCTCTAACCTCCTATATTCTGGAACAGCTAGAAGGAAAAATATGAGAGGCTCATATTGTAGCTCATGACAAACTCTGGGATTTTTCCTGTAACTACTTGTTGAAGAGTGCTTAGAGAACTGTTGTTATTTTATTTCTTTGCTTTGTATATATGTTATAATATACAATAAAAAAGTTTAAATTTTTTAAAAAACATATTGGATATATGGAAATAATAGTGGTCAATGAGAGGGAGGGGTAAGGGTTATGGTATGTATGAGTTTTTTCTTTTTTCTTTTTATTTCTTTTTCTAGAATGATGAAATGTTCTAAGAAATGATCATTGTGATGAATATACAATTATGTGATGTTATTTTGAGTCATTGATTGTATACCAAGAATGGGATGTTCATATGTTAAGAATATTCATATTTGTATGTTGTTATGTTTTGTCAATAAAAA
>PVIY010012638.1:0-61356 GCA_004026745.1 Myrmecophaga tridactyla
GGCCATGGAGGTGGTGTGGAGAAGGGGCCCAAGGGGTTCTGCAGGGAAGAGGCCCCTCCACTCTGCTGCGAGACTAGACACTCACACAAAAGTCTGGTTTCTATGCAAAGGACAACCTGCTCAGGAGGTAAGCAGCTGCATAAAACAAGTCATGTTAAGTGACAGGTCTAATTTTAGAAAAGGGAATTTGAGAGCTATTATGAGAGGGAGGGGAAAAAACCAATCCAATGCTGAGAAAGGAACATAGAAATAACTAAATTATTTGTTGTTCAGTCCAATCTTCTCTTGATTTCCAGAGGATTTGAAGCCATTCATCTATGCATAGCAGAGATGCACTGAGAAGCAGGTAATACTTGTTTAATACGGTGGCTCTCAACTGGGGCACTTTTGCTCCCAAGAGGCAGATGGCAATGTCTGGAGATATGTTTGGTTGTCACCACTGGTGGGGTTGGGGAAGGGTGCTACTGGCATATAGTGAGGCCAGGGATGCAGCTGAACAGCCCACAGCTCCCACCATCATGCATCCAGTATTTGGATGTGAACAGCACCGAGGCTGAGAACCTGGTCTAGGTCAAGGTGCCTGGGATCTAAAGATGGCCAGCAGCACCCAATGCTGGCGCTGTGAGGTCAACATGCAAGTTCAAGCACCTGTGGCCTTGGGCAAGCCCTTGGCCCTCTGTCAGGGGCAGTTTGTTCATCTGTGAAATGGGGCAGTACCACCTGCTCTGCAGGACTGCTTGAAGTCAGAAGAAGGTGGAGAAGCAGGAGAGGGGACTGGCAGTATTCATAGGTCATGGCTCCCAAAATAATGTCTGATAAAACTAAGGGGACAAATTGAGTGGTAAAGCATAGTTAAACTTTTAAAAAATCAGGTTTACCCAACTCCCTTTCTTGGCCTTGCCCATTTGGATTAAATGACAGCGAGGTAGCCAGTGCAGGGAGAAGAACTGCACAAAGAGGCCAGTTTGGATGCCAGGGCTGCCTAATCAGCAGTTCCTGCCACTGTATGTAAAATGGAAGAAGACATGTCCTAGAGGCTGCCAAGGGATGACCTGGGTGCAAAGACTGAGTGAGACATGTGGGGATGCTCTGACCAGGCTCGAGGGCCCTCCCTGCTTGGTGATTAAGCACCCTGAACCTGGAATGGTCTGCTGGGCCTCCAGAGCCTTTCTACCATCGATAGCTGTGTGACCTTGGGAAAGTCCCCTAATGTCTCTGTGCTTTATAGTGGCAACCAACTCTGGCTCATACTAAGGACTAAATAAGTGTGACCTGATTAGTTTTGCAGCTGAATGGACAAAAGCTGGACTGAAGCTGGACAAGGGAAAAGCGATTTGCCCAGGATTCTTGCTGCAGGTTCTGCAATCACCCAGAGACCAATGGCCAGGTCTATTGAAGCTTAGTCCAAAGCTCTTTGCTCTGTGTTGAGCAAAGAATTCCCAGGTGGAAGCATGCCAGACTGCTGCAAAACAATGATTAAAACTGAACAGAGCAGGCCACAGTGGCTCAGCAGGCAGAGTTCTCGCCTACCACGTCAGAGACCTGGGTTCGATTCCCGGTGCCTGCCCATGCGAAAAAAAAAAAAAAACTAAATAGAATGAGGAGGGCTGAGTGCTCTTAAGTTGAGACATCATGGTGCTGGTTCTCAGAAGGAAAGAAGTGGGTTTTTTTTTACATCATATATTCATACAGCAGAATTTATACAGTTATACAGGGTTTGCAAGTTGGAATATTATTGTCCAGCAGAGAGGATTTTATTTAGAAATGTTATGGCTCTCCATCTAAATGCTTCATTAAATATAGATTCCTTATGCAGTTCCTAAGACTCCAAATTTTAGATCTAAGAAATGAATTATTTTTATTTTCTTGGAATGAGGAGTGGCGGCATCCAGACCTTCCAGTACAAACTTTATCTTATAGAAAGGAGGAAAGTTGCAGGACCTGTCCATGGTCACGCCATAAGTTAAGGTGGAGCTAGGCACCCAGGTACCTCCTCATTCTGCTCACTTTAACTCAAACAAATAAAGGGGGGGGGTGCGGGTGGTAAATAAGTAGCATGCTGATCTCATTTCATCCCCGATGTTTCTGAACACAGAATGAGTGGTTGAAATGAGGCAGAAGATTGTAGTTGTAACTTTTGGGTTGTCATCTTTCCCTCTCTGGACAGAGACCGCTTCCTCTCCTCTGGACAGCCTCCTGCATCCTTCCTGTGGACTTCTGGAGGACTCTGTGTTTCTGCTCATCCATGAGGAGCACAGAGACAGCTGATCTGAGCTGCTCAGAAAGTCTCTGTCAGCCTCCACCTCTTCCCTCCCTCTGGGCTCACTCACACTCTGCTGAGCTACCTCAGAGGGAGTTGGGATGCTTCAGTGCAGGAATCTCAGCTGACCAACCTCTTGTACACTTTCATGGATGGGGAACTCACTACCTCTTGTGTTAACCCACTCTGTTATCCAGGTCTGCTCCACAGTGAGCCAGAGTCTGCGTTCCTACTCTTCAGATTCCTGGATTCTGCCTTCTGGAGCCTCCAAGAGGGAGGAGATGGCTTCTTCCATCAAAGGGTTTGGGGAACTATATGGAGATACTTCCTCCTCAGACTTTCCTGCTCACATGGGCTCAGGCCCTAAGATGCTTTGTATTTAAAACCTGTAAGTTGAAGACAACCCAGCCAAGAGCACATTTTCTAAAATCATCTCAATGTCTCTCACCCATGCCATGTTCCTTTTATTGATAAATAAGACTTTTTTATATTTCTAGGGATAAATAATCATAATGGTTAAGCAGCATTATTAAGGGACAACTGTGTTAGAGGCTGCCGCGACATTTGCACTGATTCTCTTCAGTGGTCACTGTGAGTTAAGGATTACATTAGCCCATTTGCAAGATGAGGAAACTGAGGGTCAGAGAAGTTCCATAGGTGCCTGCAGAGCACCAGCACAGAGCTGGCTGTGGGGGTGGAGTTAGGATTTAAACATGGGACCCCAGCATGCGAGCCTAGAACCGCCCAACCCCACGACCACCCTCGGCCCCGCGGTCTGCTGCGGGCCGCCCCGCTGAGCCCGCCCTCACCGCATTGAGGCCGCAGAGCTGGTAGCAGGCCATGGTGATGATCACGGTGATGACCTGCCAGCGAGCAGAGGGCATCTTCAGCAGCTCCAGGACGGACGTCAGGCGTACGTTCCTCCAGGCGCGGCTCTCTGCCAGCACCTCCTCCATCTCTCGGGAGACGTCTTCTTTGCCCAGGAACGTCTGGAAGGCTGCAAACGGGGACGAGCATGGGCTTTAGCGGGGGTTGGGATATCTGCCACGTCTAGCGCTGGGCCCCGCCGAGGCAGGACCCCCACCCCAACAGACACACACCTGGCCGGGAACTGAGCTGCCAGGGGCCTTGGAAAGTGCAAAGTGCCAAGCCCTTGCTTTAAAAACGGGAAGGCAGAGTCCCAGAGAGATGCAATGGCTTGTCCAAGGTTATCTAGCATCTGATTGCCATCACAGCTGAGCAGAACACACCCAGGCTTTTGGTGCACATTTACTTAGCGTCTCCAGTTTGCCTTGGTGCCACCCTCGTTAGAGGTGTCCAGACAGGGGTCAGATGGCCATCGGGCTGGGATGCCGAAGGAGTCGACTCTATCATAAGAAGGAGGATTGAACTAACTAAGCTTCATAGTCCCTCCAACAAAACCCTCTGAAATAAACCTTGGGGGAAGCATCCAAAAGCTGATATGTCCCCAATTCAAAGTTGCCTAAGTGATGCATGTCTTTTTCAGAGTGAGCACTGCAAACTTCCAGCCTCGGAGAACCTGCGGTTGTTTACCAAGCCCTTAATTATGCAGACCTCCGCGGATGCGGGCTCCATCCCACAGGTGGATGTCTAATCAGGTGACTGATTAGACACCTGAGATCATAATACACTGATCAGGAGAGATGTTTTTAGAATGTGTATTTAAATATTCAGAGCTCTCATATTCATCATCCACAGGGAAAGGTGGCTATCGCGACAGCCCCTGCGGCCAGCCCATCCCAGACACTGCGGGCGTCCTCCAGACAAACACAGCTCTGCACCACAGGCCATGTGAAATGGCTCTTTCTAAACAGGGGGAAAAAAAAAAAACCATCAAATTTGTTGCAGATTGCCCAAGTAGCAAGCATACGAAGGCTTCAGGCTGTTATTCTCAGCAATTTACAAGAAAATGCTCCAGTCTCTTTTGAGAGCTATGATTTAAGGCTTTTTCCAGCATTTATTAAGGGTAAATGCGAGAGCACCTGTTTTAGTTTGCCAAAGCTGCTGAATGCAATACACCAGAGATGGATCGACTTTTAATAAGGGGATTTATTTAGTTATAAATTTACAGTTACTCAGAAGAAAGGCAGCTAGCTTTCAATCTGAGTTTCTCTGTCACGTGGGAAGGTACAGGACAATGTCTGCTTCTTCTCTCCCAGCTTCTGGATTCCAATAGCTTTCCCCAGGATGTGTTCTTTCTGCATCTCTGAATACTTGAGCCTGAACTACTGAGGTCTGAGCTTTGACCTGCTTGGGCTGTGCTGTGTTGAGCTCCTTCGCACTCTTCTGACCTCTCCTTTTAAGCCTCATTCATTGCCTAGAGGGCTCCCCTTGGCCGACTGCAGAGTAATCAGCCATAGTTGAATTTCACATGCTGTTGATTTAATTCCACACAACAGAACCATCACCTGGCCAATGTGACACCTGAACATAACTATCACAGCACCTGAACAGATAACGTTCTGCCTCATGCACTAAACCATAGTTTAGAACTCTAATGTTCCTTAAAGTCCTAAATACAACTTTCATGTAATAAAGTAATCCTAGAGTTTGGGGACAGGAAAACAATTCTCTCTGCTCCCTAACATACATGTTTTCTGTGATAAAATAAGGACAATTTTATAATCCACTTTCTTTTCTCCTTTTTTACCTTGAGAAGGGCGAGAGCCAGGAAGCTCTTGGCCAAATACAATGCTCAGTGCCATAAGTTTTCTGGAAGAATGACCTCTTTCTTCTTTTAGAGGATGAATTTAACTTCCTTATTGAATATGTGTTCATAAAAATAGCTCATTTCTATTCCCCCCCCCATACTTTTTACAAGGTTTCTGTGACCAGGTGAAAAGGTAGGAATCTCATATGACTAGTATGGCAGACATGGAGATGTGCTACTCAGGTCCTCTTCGGTAAAGTACTCGCTTCACTGGCTGGCGGTCAGGAGTGTGGCCAGCTGACAGCATCCAGCTATTGGTCTTTTGAGCATCTGCCTTAATTTTTATTCCCAGGTGATGCTTTTCCCAGAGTGGCCCCCAGCCCATGACTGAGCAAGGCTGTGGTATGGGGGGCCAGCCATTTCTGCCCAACGTGAGACTCCTGTACCCCACAAGCTTTGCTGCAGAGCTCCCTTCTGAGCTTGCAGAGCTTTCAGCAGGCAGCATCTGGTGTGGCGCCTTCTCCTGCTTGCTTGGGCTGTGCTGTGTTGAGCTCTCTTCTGACCTCTCTCCTTTAAGCCTCCAGTAATTAAATTAAACCTCACTCATTAAGGAAGGCACTCCCCTTAGCCGACTGCAGATGTAATCAGCCATAGATGAATTCCACATACTGATGATTTAGGTCCGCAGCAACAGAACAATGGGGCACCAACACCTGGCCAAGTCGACACCTGAACCTAACTATCACATCCCCTCCGCCTCCGCCTCTGGCCTGGCCCCTTTGTGAGGCTTTGCTGATTGGCCACCAGTGGAGTTTCAGGCACCCAGGACCCGTCACAAACCCCTGCAAGTTCTAAGGAATGTGCCATCCTCAGGGGAATGCACTGGCTCAGCGACAGAAACCAGGCCCCATTAGAAGTCGACTCAGTGAATATTCACTGGGCACTTGCCATATTTCTAGCACCGTGCTAAGTGTGAGATAGGAAGAAGAAAAGCTCAGGGCCCTGCACAGCAGATGTCCTACCTCAGGTGGTCCCACCATCTTCCCTATAGTGCATTTTTGCACTTGAGGTGGGGGGGCCCTGTGGAAATAAGATTCCTTTGGCTGAAGAAATTTAGTCTCATTACACACCCTAGCTTTTGGCGGGCTAACATTTACATTAGAACAGTAAAGGTTCTCATAAGTCCTGCGGTAAAGACATCTGCTTAATTTTATTTCGTTCCACATTTCCTGAATGTATTTGTTGGCGCACCTGTTAGCAACCTGCAGAGGCACATGGACTTTGGAGCCTGTGTCACAGAGGGGTAGAGCCAGGATGTCCTGGAGCCCATCTTTGTCTTTTAGGAAGTATTTTAGGGATGCAGAGAGAGCATGTGGGAGGCAGAATAATAACCCCCAAATGTCCATATCCTAACCCCCCAAACCTGTGAATATCTTACCTTCCATGGTCAAAGGGACCCTGCAGGTGGAATTCATTTAAGGATCTTGTGATGGGGTGATTATCTTGGATTATTTGGAGAGACCCAGGGAAATCCCATGGGTCCTTACCAGAGGGAAGCAGCACAAGAGTCGGGGTCAGAGGAGATAGGCAGATGGAGGTGAGGCCAAGTGGCATGGGGTATTGGGGTGGGAATCACATCCTCCAACAAAAGACAAGTTCAAGTCACAGCCCCGGCCCTGAGGTGGGAACCCATTGGTGAATAGGACCTTCGTAGATCCTATTTAGGTAAGGCCAAATGGAAGCAGGGTGGGCCTCATCTACAGGCCAGGTGCCCTTCTACAGAGGAAGTTATACAAGGAGAAGCCAGAAGTAGGAGACGCCAGAGTGAACACACCATGCGATGCAGGCCTGCCACCAGCAGAATGTTTCAGACTCTGGAGAAAGCACGGCCCTGCTGGCACCCTTGTTTGAGACCTCCAGCCCCCTACAGCTGTAAACCAATGAATTTCTGCTGATTAGGCCAACCTGCCTGTGGGATTTGTCCTGGCAGCTTGGGTAGCCTCAGATGTGGGCTGCCTCTGGAGGCTGGAAAGGCAAAGAAGCACATTCTCCCTTAGAGGCCCAGGAGGAAGCCCTGCTGATATGCTAATTTTAGCTCAGTGAGGACCTCCAGGACTGTGTGATCTGAATGTGTGGGGGTTTTTTGTTTGTTTGGTTTTTGCATGGGCAGGCACTGGGAATCGAACCTGGCTTGTATATGTGTGTTATTTTAAGCCACTGCATTCAGGGGTAACTGGCTACAGCAGCTCCAGGAACGCAATGCAGAGCCTTTGAAATTAGATGGTCCTGGGCTCAACCCTGCCTCTGCCAGAGCTTTCCGTGCGACCCTGGGAAAATCATCTAATCTCTGAAGCCTCAGATTTCCCATCCAGAGTATGGGTGAAGGCACTGATGTCTCCAGTAGGTGATGGCAGGTGGTGGGGCAAGATCCCCAAAGCACCGCCCAGGGCCTGGCACACGGCAGACACATCACCTCAACTGTCCCCCTTCCAGGGCCATCACCCCACTGGGACATGAGCAGGCATTGTGTCCAAGCTCTTAGGGCTGATGTGGGGGGGCATCTCTGGCCAGTGCTGCCTGAAGGCTGGGGAGACAGGGCTTGGGCTGAGCACACAGGACCCGGGGCCAAGCTGCCTGGGCAGAGCCCCTGCCCTGCTGCGTCCTGGGCAGGTGGTCCCAAGTTAGTGTGGACCTGGAGAGGGGCTCAGTGCTTGAAAGCACTCATCAGGTGGCCCCAATTCGTTGGGAAGGCTGGTGGGGTGGGGTCTGTGGCTCCCCCAAGAGGTCAGCACTGGTTTCTGAGCAAGGAGCTTCCTGGGTGCTAGCTCTCTCTAGGCGAGGTGTGGTGCATTAACCTTCCTGGATGCCAGTCGAGCCTGAGCAATCACAGCTGCCCATAGCACGGATGGAGAATGCTGAGGCCCTCCCCGGAGGCCATGGGGTGGCAGTGGAGGCTGGTTTGCGGTGGGTCCAGGTATGTTAGCAGGACCCGATGGGCAACCTGGTCCCCAGGCATGAGGGGGCTGGGCTGTGCAGCAGGTATTGGCTGGAGTCCAGACATCCTCGTGGATTTGGGAATTGGCTGGCATGCCAGTGGGGCAACAGGCTGTAGTCTGAGGGTGGAGAGGTCATCTGAGTTCCATCCCTTCATTGCTCAGGGGGCTGGGACCCCTTCCGAGGCCCCATGCTTCACACCCGCAACATGGAAAGAAGAAAGGTGGACGATCGTTCTTCTTTTACTGGCTTACACAAGACGAATCCCTTCTTTTACCATCATGGATGTCAGAATTCTAAAATGAGGCCATCGGCAGGGCCCCATACCTTCTGCAGGCTTCTCCTGTTCCAGCTTCTAGTCGCCACCTGCCTCCTTTGGCTTGTGGTCCCTTCCTTGCATCACTCCAACCTCTTGGGGCTGCCGTCCCAGTTCGTACCCCTGCCTCCACTCCTCCTGCCTCCCTCTTATAAGAATTGTGTGACTCCATGGGGCCACCCAGAGACCCTCCCCATCTCAAGACGCTTAACTTAATCACAACCGCAAAGTCCCTTTTACCAAGTAATTTGGACATTAGGATGGGGCATCTTTTGGGGGCATCATATCCTCTGAGGCATCCTGTGAGGCTTGGGCTACTCTACCCACGCAGACCTATTCAAATCAAACAACTGCCAGAGCCCTTTCAAAGACGTCCTCCCAGAATACCTTGGCTGCCCCATGTCCAGCTCATGCCACCACCAAGGGCAGGGGCAGAGCCCTGCAGTCTGCAGCCTGCTTCCTCCCCACCTGGCTCTCCCTTCTCCATCTCTACTCAGCCAAGAAACAGCTGGGCTTCCCTGTCTTCTAAATCCAATCCAAACGGCACCCCAAGTCCAGGGTGGCAAGGAAAAACAACAGGTCTTCATCACATCTTCTGATGCTACTCCTTATTTTACTGGCACAGAAAATGTTGAGAATCCCAAATTTGACTGGTTTAAAGAACCAGGGTTCTGCAGGGTTTGACTAGATGCTATATGCCAATATTAAATCTGCTAGAGTTTCATGTGAAAGATGAGAAGAGACAAGTGGCAAAATTAGTTAAGAGAGGATTTCTTTACTTGTGGTTAAGAAATACGAACACTTAAAAACTCTGCCTTGAAGAAAATAATGGATTTTACCTTAATTAGAGAGAAGGGACTGAAGAGGTGGAATGGAGATTCAATTTTCCTTTGGCTCATGGAATCACAAAGCTGTGAAATGATTAGGAAATATAAAAGCTTCCACGAGGCCATGCGTATGTACGTTAGAAGGAAGCTCCAGGTGCTAGCGTAATCCTGCACGTGTCGCCTCACCAGGCTAAGGCGATGCTGGCATGTGTGAGTCTTACTCTGCTGAGCCACCACTGCTGTCTTGGGAACTGGACTCCTCCTCTGAGGTTTTTGGAGTCGACGTTTGTTTTT
Source organism: Myrmecophaga tridactyla (assembly GCA_004026745.1). NCBI lineage: Eukaryota > Metazoa > Chordata > Mammalia > Pilosa > Myrmecophagidae > Myrmecophaga > Myrmecophaga tridactyla. The sequence continues at coordinate 9,363 of PVIY010012638.1, forward strand.
GACTTTTTATGCAGGAACTGACATGTGCCAGAGTAACGAAGGATTGGAATCTACCCCAAATCCAAGCATGATGTGTAAACATTATACATTTATAAAATCAAATGGTGACATTTCTCATCACTTTCCCACCCAACAGCAGCACCAGGGTCCATTAGATGAACTGATTCCAAAGCAGAGAAGTCCACTGACCTCAATGGATTTCAAAACTGTGTTTTTATTTCTGCATGTGTGAATGCTCTTTACAGTATAACAAATGATCTGTTTTGAGGGTAAAATGTTTGAAGGGTGAAGGGGTCAAAAATAATGTAAATTGGGTATTTGGAAGCTATTATAAACACTTTTACACTCTGTGCATTTTTTTTTTTAACTTTATGCATCAGAATAGCCACACTTTGAACACCTTCTGTCTTGGTTCATGTTTTTAGGTGGTATAAGCTTGTGCTAAGCCTCAAGCAGGCGTGATTCTGGGAAGTAAAGCTTTTGCAGTCACCTCAATGCACAGAAACCTTTTTGAAACAGACACCCCGTGAAGCTTTCTGCTTGCACGCTCATGCACGGATGCTGAGATCTTCCAGGCTCTGATATGACCACCATGATCTTGATAACCAGCCATCGTTTCCCATCTTTCAAAACCTACTTAGGCACAACCAAATCCAACAACTCTCAAGCTGCCGAGTGTCAGTGGACCGCCCCTTTTGCTTCGTATCCGAATGCTAACACATCTGTTTTCAATTGTAGATTGTGTTTGTGTATTTATGCCTTTGTTCATAGTAACGTCTCATGATATGGAGTTGACTGGCATGGAACACAAACTGTAAACAGAAAGAAATGTCTGAAAGAGAAAAAAAAGTCCCCAGAGCACTTTTTACAACTTCCTAAAGAAGAAAGGATGCTTGCAGAAGTTACCACACTACAGCATTTTATCCCCACCTGCTAGAGCGAAGCACAAAACAAGCGGGACTCTCCTTTCTTCTTCTTACACGGCGGTGCTGGCTGTGACAAGGTGGGCAGAGTGATCTCACACCAGCACGCGGCCTGGGCCCTTTGCTGAGAACGTGGACACAGCTTGCTCTCTACTGACCAGTGCCAGGCTCAATGCCTCTAAAAATAGGAGGCTTAATGGAAGCACTTCATTTCAATCGCTATTGGGATTGGGGTGGAGGGGGAGTCATAGGACTTTTAATTTAAGTTCAGTGTCTTCTTATTAGCTACGATAGGAGGAGCCAAAGTGGGGTATATGAGAAGAGTGTAGGTGGGGGGGACTCCAGTTTATAACTTTATAATATTCCATTTATGAACTGATCCTGGTGCCTTCACATGGACAAACGGCCAGAGGGGCTGGGGAGCTCCACCACCGCGTAGGAGTTGACAGATGCCCTTAAATTTCTTTGCTGCCAGTGTAGAGTGATGTATTATAGTTTACTTGTGCAATTTACTGTTTAGTAGGTTGGAGAATGGTAGTATTTGGTTTTGATGGAATGAACCCTGACATATGAACAAGGAGTTTCTGAAGAAACTTCCAAAGAAACCACAGATTAAAGATAAAACTAACACTGCCAGCACAAACGAGGACAATAGAAGAAATGTTACTCTACTCTGGGTACAAGCCAGTTGCCTGACACAAGGCTGGGAACAGTCTGCTACCTGGCAGAGATTGAAAAATTAAGACAAAAACTATCTCTTCAAGGTAAAGGTAACATTCTAACAGGTGTGAGAAAATAGCAACTTTTCAAAATAAACTAGTGTTTACCGAGACTATTGTAAAAGCAGGTGTTTGGAAATGTTTCCATCATGCTGGTGGCTTTTAGCCAAAGGTATATATATATACCTGCCACCAAGAAAACTCATCTGCACGTAGTAAAAAAACAACAACTTGCAAACAGTTTAAAATGAGGTTGAGATTCAAAGGGAAATGAGGAGATCACGCTGTTACCAGCTGGAGGGTGGAATAGCTTGGATCAGAGTCCAGCAGGGGCTCCCAAAGCCTTGCTCCCAGGGCTCAGTTAGATTCCTTGGGAAATGAGAACCAGACCTGCAGACCTTTGAATGCCTTCCCCCTCCTCTCCCTCCTTTCCTCTCTCCCCTTTCTCTTCCATTTTGTCTCTTCCCTCTCCCTCTATATTTCATTTCATATCCTGAGATCCTGAAAGGTGAGCATCTTCTGACGTTAGCTCAGCCATTCCTTCACCCATCACTTTAGCTAGAGGGCGGCCAATGTCTACCTGGGAACTTAGCACCAAGCTCATGAGACTTCAGAGGTGCAGAGAGGACTTTCTGAACTAGCTCTGGTCTTCCTTTTTACTCAGGGCCTTTACCCTGCATTTCCTTCCCACCAATCCAGGGTGAAGGCCTGGAAACTGCTTCCGGAGCATGGAGACCATTTCACAGAGGGGCAGGGTACTGCAGGGAGGGGAGAGAGCACACAGCACGGTGCTGAGGTGTGCTGCCAGGGCACACGGCCACGGCCCTCACCATTACCAGGCTGGGGCAAGTGCTTGTGCCAGTGTAAGCCTTACAGTAACTTCCTGCTGGGGCTGCATCCTATTCAGGGACTGGTATGCAACAGGTGCTCAAACCATGCTGGACGAACTTGACTGCATCCTATTCTTATTTGCTGATGTTTATTCCAGAGAAGGGCATACTCTGGGAAGCTGGGACATGCCCTTCACACACGGAGGCCCCTTGATGTGGGTGGCATTAGGCTTGTTTCCCATGGCCCTGAAGTCAGAGCCAAGCATGAAGGGCAGAGCTGTGAGGGGACAAATGTCAGTCTGCCCCAAGAACTACCTGATTGATTTATTGAAGGGTAGATTTGCAGGAAGTGAGTTCCCCATCCCTAGAGGTATTCAAGGAAAAGCTTGTAGATGTTGAAGAAGGGACCCAGGCATTGAAAAGGAGGATGGACAACAGGGGGCTCTAAAACATGGTCAGAATCCTGGAAATGACTGAGTGGAGATGAGGCAACTGTATCAATGGGGCAGAACACACAGAGCCACACGTTTAGCCAGCTGGACTTGGACAGGGAGGAAGTGGCCTTGGAATCTTGTAGCCCATTTCAAAAAATAAATTTCCTCGTGGAAAAGAATCCTCCCAGATGAGTCTGTTCTCTTGCATCTCAACCTCATTTAAATAGTTCAACCCATCTAACAGTTGCTTTCTTTCTAGCCTATGCTCATCATCTTCTCCCTTGAACTTGAAGGTAAAAGGCCTCCCCACAGTGGCTCACAGCTCATTCATTTCCTGGCCATGCTCCACTAACTCGGAAGAACCCGAGAAAGGAATGAACACTTGCATTTCCCAACTGGAAAGAAGACCCTTGGGTGGCCGGGCCAGTTCCAGACTGAGAAAGGGCACTGTTGTATAATTCAGCTTCAAGGATAATTCGACTTGCTTTGATCCAAGGAGAGTAAAGGGACCCCGAGCAGAGGGCAGGACACCGACGCTCATGGCGAGTCCCCTGGGTACCCGGTGTGCCGTAGATTCCATCTCAATCCCTACGACAAGCTTCAGGTCCACCGAGCTTCAGGGAGGCTTAGGAAACCCGGGGAGAAGGGGAGCAAGTCAAGGTTCCCTACCTGATCTTTCTTTTCACACGTTACAAAAGAACGCCTAATGAAACTGCACAGCTCAGAAGCAGACGGGACCAAATGCCGTTAATTTCAATTAACCCACAGCTTCTGAGAGCTTGTAAGTGGAGGTGGTGGGAGGAAGTCCACTGCTCTAAGGAAAGAACAAAAGGTACCATTTCTGCTGAAAGGAGTCTAAAGAGACAGGACACACCTGTCTGATCAGGGTGGATGGTGCTGGGGCCTCACGATACCCTGGCAAAGTGAGCGCTCCATTGCCATTAAGCAGACGAGGAGGCAAGGGCCTGGAGGGATGAAGGGGCAAGCTCAAGTCACACAGAAGAGCTGGCAGCTCTGCTCCTGCCCTGCAGGTATCCACAGGGGCAATGCAAACCTGGCCCAGAGGCTGACACTGACAGCAACTGGTTGCAGAGGGCAGATCTCCTTTTGCATCATTCATTCCTTATCTGGGAGTTTGGGTTCTGCTGCAAGACAAACCGAAAGCCCTCTTTCCTAAAAGTGTGCTTTGCATGTCTGCAGGCATTCTGTCTTTGCAATGACTGCTTTTGAAGGTAATGAAATTAGCAATTGCATTTGTACTGGTGGTGGTGGTGGGGGTGTGATATCCACAGCTGTGGGCAAAAGAGAAAAGTGTCCCACTCGGGGGACAGAGTGATGGGGTACATGTGCAGCTCTATGGAGATTCCCTATGGAACCCGGTAAGTAAGTAGATCTGATAGAACCACTAATACGAAAGACCAGCATTTCTGGAGAGCTGCTCTGTTCATCAGAGGATCTTTGCAAAAGTCAACCGACAGAATACATAGAAAGCGATGCCTCCAGGAATCATCCTTGAAGACGGAGAGCCCTTAGAAGCAGCTCTTAGAGGTAAAAATAGTGGTAGTACCTGTTCAAAACTGCCAGCAAACAAAACAGCAACAAAAATGGGCCGGCTTCCTGGACAGTATCTGCCGCAAAGGTTCCTCTGGTTTATGTGCAACCATCTAGCTGTGAATGGGCTCCTGTGCCATCTCCTTGTCCTGGCAGGAAGGTACAGTGCCAAGAGGATTATGCCAGGAACAATTAAAATGACTCACATTTGTTAAGCACTCACTATATCCCAGGCACTAAGGGTTTCCTGTGTAGTAACTCATCTCAATCTCCCATCAAACCTATGAGGTGGTTATAAATATGATCCTCATTTTACCAGTGATGAGACTGACATCCAGAGAGGTTAAGTAACTTCCCCAGGATCACAGAGCTAAAAGGAGGGCTCTGACTGACGATTCCAGGCCCTTGGCAAGGCTGCACTGTCTCTCATACTGCTGGAAGGATATGGGATGTCAACTTCAGCTATGCTCAGGAAGTTTGGCTAGAGCCGGAGGTCAGCATCCAAAGTATGTCCAGAAGAAAGAGTTGAGGTTGAGCCAGAGAAATATGTACAAAGTTAATTATCCAAGCCCAATAGCCCTGAGGTGTGCTACCTCTTGGAAGCTGTGGTAAGCCTTCTAGAGGTTCTTCCTTCTCCTTTCAGGGCCTTGAGTTAAATCCATAAGATAAACACACACATATGCACACACAAACAGCCTTGTAAACTGCCTCACTTCTTCCCCTGGATTTCTATAAAGTATGACATGAAGTCACTAACACTTCAGAAAAAGTGGCTTCTAATGTGTGAGTTGGGAGAGATTACTTCACCTTTAACTTGCAGCCTCTTCATCTCTAAGATAAGGAGCATCCTACCTGCCCAGGCTCCCTTTTGGTTTTGTGGTCCTGTTCAATATGCCAAATATAGGCTATTCTAAGTGTTATCACCACTCTTGTGTACTCACTCTTGAGGTGTGAGTAGAAGAAGAGGGGCTTCTTTCTTCTTCATACCTTCATTCTCACATCAGTGCCCATTTGTGGGACATAACAGGAATCAGCCAGCAAGAGAGTCCAAAAATGTAGTTTACAGGCTTCTAGCCCCAGTGATACAGGAGAATGGTTGTGCGGCTGAGTCCCATGAGGCAAAACCTGACAGCTAATAGTTGGTAAACCATTGCTAAGGGAGGAAAAATCTAAAGGGAGGAGGCAGATTCCAGGTAACTGTGATAACTGGAAGGTCAGAACCAAACTGGGGCCTCCAGAATCACAGGCTGATGGGGTTTGGGAGGTCAGTGCCCAACCCCTCCCCCCCCAACTTGGCCTGAAATTGACCACCTGTCTCTCTAAGGGATGCAGCTGGGGGTGGGAGGTGAGGACAAATGCAGTAGACCCCAGGCCAGGAGAAAGGGCTCAGTCCCAGCTCAATCACTGATTTACCTGGCAACCTCAGACAAGACTCTTACCTGCCTGGATCTTGGCTCCCCTTGGGCAAAATGAAGGAGTTGTCTTGAACTGGAGGCCTAAAAGATGCTTCCTTGTTGAAGCTGACCTCAACTATTCTCCTCCTCTCAAGACAAACCTGACCCTCTTGCTTTTTGGGACACACCATGGTTAGCCCAGATTCTGTGGAATTACAGGGAAAGACCAGCCTGTGGTGCCAGACGAGCTTGGGTTCAGGAAGTGGCTGCACCACTTACTGTGACCTTGGCAAGTTATTCCAACTCCCTGAAACTCAATCTCCTCATCTGGGGAGAGGAAGTGAAAAGACAGACCTTTTAGAGTTGGGGAATGCTATGATGGCATTCTAGTTTGCAAACTGCTGAAATGCAATATGCCAGAACTGGAACAGCTTTTAAAAAGGGGAATTTAATATGTTGTAAGTTTACAGTCCTAAGCCTATAAAAATGTTCAAAGTAAGGTATCCAGGGAAAGATACCTTAATTCAAGGAAGGCTGGTAGGTCTGCCATGCCTCTGCCTGCTGGGGAGTCATGTGGCTGGCATCTGCTGGTCCCTTGCTCCTGGGTCCCATTACTTTCAGCCTCTGTTCCTGTGGGGGTTCCTCACTTTGCTTCTCTAGGGTAGCTTTCATTTCTTGGCTTCCCTTGGCTCTCTCTAGGTTCTGGCTTGCTTAACATCTCATGGCAATGTCTGCTGGGCTCCAAGCATCTCCAAACGTCTGTGCCTCTGTTCTCCACGTGTCAGCATCTGTCTCATCTCTGCTCTGAAGTTTCTGTCTTCTCTTTTGTTTTCTGGCTCTCGCCAATATGTGTCCTCTTTTAAAAGATTCCATTAAACTAATTAAGACCCACCTGGAATGGGCAGGTCACATCTCTGTGAAGATAATCTAATCATAAGTTTACGATCTGCAGTGTTGAATCAGTATTAAAGGAGAAGCCTGTTCCCACAAGATTGAATCAGGATTAAAACATGTTTTTTTCTGGGGTACATATCATTTTCAAACCAGTACTGATGGGAAATCCAAAGGGGCATACCCAGAGGCCACATGTCCTTAACCCAAGAAAAGCCCCTCTCCTCCCTTCTCTCATACCTACTGTTTTCCCAGTAGGTCTCATTTCCTTGTTCACTTGTTCAACCCACATTTGCTGAACATCTTCTGTAGGCAACAGAAAACTCTCTGTGAGCCCCAGTCTTGATTAGGACTGCATGAGGTTTGACTTCATGGGAAGGGCAGCCTCCACAGAATTCACATCTGTCTCTATTTCTGATGAAAACCACTCTGCACTGGAGCCTTCCTAAGCATGAGGGTCCACATCTTTATGGATCACTTCATAAATACTTCTTCCCAGCACATATTTGAACAACCCTGCCTGCACTGGCTTCCCTGTCGCCATGATGATGACATGGAAGAAGACCTAAAACAGAATGACTTGATATACATGCTTTGCTTTTGACTTGGAAAATCCTCACTTCAAGGAACAGAGGTACAAACTATAAAGGAAAGAACATCATATGGTCCAAAGCAATTATCTGAGAGTTTTCCAGGGTATATACAGCTGGTCTACATAATAAGCCTCCCTCCCTCCTGCCTCTCTTTCTCAGCCTTCTCCTACGTTTGAATATGTGGCAGGTCCCCCAAGCAAGTGAGCCTCTGTCCAACTGCCTCAAATCCAATCATGAAGCACAGAATTTAAGTTCGCCTGTGTGGCGAACAGAGCTCAGACTTCCATGTTAGGTGTACTTTGGTTTCATTCATTCATTCAACAGCTATTTACTGAGCACCTACTTTATGCCAGGCACTGCACTAGAGTTGGGGTTTCAACAACAGCAAAACAAGAAAAGAACTTGTTCTAGTTTGCTAGCTGACAGAATGCAATATACAGAAATGGAATGGTTTTTAAAAGGGGGAATTTAACGTTACAAGTTACAGTTCTAAGGCCACAAAATGTCCCAATTAAAGCTAGTCTATAGAAATGTCCAATCTAAGACATCCAGGGAAAGATACCTTGATTCAAGGTCAGTGAAGTTCAGGGTTTATCTCTCAAAGTGGAAAGACACATGGCGAGCATGGTCAGGGTTTCTCTCTCATCTGGAAGGGCATGTGGCAAACATGGCATTGTCTCCTAGCTTCCTCTCCAGGCCTCTTGCTTCATGAAGCTCTCCAGAAGGTGTTCTCCCTCTTCATCTCCAAAGGTTGCTGGCTGGTAGACTCTGTGATTCTCTTGTCATTCTATCATGGTTCTGGAATTCTCTCTTCATTCTCAGAAGGGCACTTTTTCCAAAATGTATCCTCTTTTATACGATTCCAGTAAACTGATCAGGACACTTGTAGAATGGATGGAGACATGTCTCCATCTAATCAAGTTTAATGCCCACAATTGATTGAGTCACATCTCCATGGAGATGACCTAATCAAATTCCCAACCTATAATACTGACTAGGGATTAGAGGAAAATATTCCTCCCACAAGATTGATTAGGATTAAAACATGGCTTTCCTAGGGTACATAAATCCTTTCAAACAGGCACAGACCTCATGAAGCTTCCATTCCAGTGGAGGAAACAGACAAAAAACAAATTAAAGCATATTATTTCAGATAATGACAGTACTACTAATAATAAATCAGGGTAACAGTGAAGAAGAGGAGATATTATTTTAACCACTAGAATTAAGAAAGATGGGTTTTGAGGAGATGCCATTTCAGCGGAGACCTAAATGAAGTCAAGGGCTGTGAGCCATGCAGATATCTGAGGGAAGAGCCTTCCAGGCTGAGGAAGCAAGTGCAAGATCCTCAGATGAATGTGTTAAGAGCATTCGACCAACTATTAGTTGTCAGGTTTTGCCACATGGGACTCAACCGCACAGCCATTCCCCTGTATCACTGGGGCTAGAAGCCTGTAAAGTACATTTTCTGGACTCTCTTGCTAGCTGATTCCTGTTATGTTCCACAAATGGGCACTGATGTGAGAATGAAGGTATGAGGAAGAAAGAAGCCCCTCTTCTTCTAGTCACACCTCCAGCCCATCAGTGGTGGTTGTGTCTGCTCAGCCTCAGAGCCTGTGGCCCCAGCATAACCATGACAAGGACACCAGCCAAACTAGCATCAGCATCTCCAACATCTGTCTAGCCACAGTGGTTGTTCTACCAGCAGAATCAGCAACGATAAGATTTATGCCCAAGAAATACTTAAACAGGACACTCAGATGGTGTCCCAAGTTGTTCCAGGGTCTGTGCCACTGGGTATATCTTCTCAACTGCATCTCACCTGTAGATGCATCCAGTCAAAGTTGAGTCCCAGGGTCCCATGTTTGCATTTAGAAGTCTCTATTCCACTCTTTGCAACAAGGCCCTGGGAGCTCTGGGGCTCATAAAATACCAAATGGGCACCATTGCCATTTCATTAGATGTTCTATCTGTGAGGAACAGCTTATGGGACTTGGGAGGGAGCTATCTGGAGGGATGTTCTGTACCTGCCAAGTACATTCATGAGGCACACTCATGGTTTCTCCTCCACCCATTGCAATGGTAGCCCCTTAATCTTATGAGCCCCGAGAAGGGTCAAATATCCTATGCTGCCTCTGCCTAGAAAATGGGGCCATTCTGTCAGAATCCCATCTGTCTTAGCTTCCTCATTGCTAAACAAAATACCCTGCAATGGGTTGTCTCAAACAGTGGAAATTTATTGGCTCATGGTTTTGAGGCTAGGAGAAGTCCAAATCAAGGCATCCTCAAGGTGATGCTTTCCTCTTGAAAACTGGCATTCTGGGGCTGGCTGCTAGTGGCCTCTTCTGGCATATCCCTTCTCTTATGGGATCCATTTATTTTCAGTTATTGCTTCATGTCTTTCTATCTGTCTGAATTTCATTCTGCATATAAGGGACTCCAGTAATAGATCAAGTCCCACCTTGATTGAATTGGGCCACACCTTACCTGAAGTATCCTCATTAAAAATTCTTCCTACAATGGGTTCACACATAAGGGATGAATTAGGTTTAAGAACATGTTTTTCTGGGTTACACAGTTCCTAACCAACACACCACCCTTACCCTTATGACTTAGGGCTGAGAGATTCCACAGGTCGGTCAGATGAGAGATGATTGAACAGAAGCTCCCTTCTAGAAGTCAGAAGCCCTAGCTCTTGAACCACCAGAGAGGTGGGTTATAATGGCAAGTCCCATACCATTTGGCTTCAGTTTCTTGCCTATGAAAGAGGAAGGGCCGTCTGCCTTCTTCCAGCTCAGGAATTCTGTTAGGCAAAAAGTGTGCAGCTCAGAGCACACTTTCAAGACCTTGGTTTATTTTCCTATTTATTCAATTATTGGTATATGAAAGACTGCACTAAATTCTGAGAACACAGAACTCAACAGGCTCACTGGGGAGGGAGGGAGAGCCACAAAAACAGGCAATAATACTGCTGTCACCATACCCGGATGAGATGTCTGTGGAAGTCAGGTGCATCCTGACCCAATGTCTTACCTTCCTAACAAAGCACCACTAGCTGAGTGGCTTAAAACAACAGAAATATATTCTCTAATAGACTTAGTCTTAGTCTTGGGAAGCTAGAAGCACGAAATCAAGGTGTTGGCTGGACAACGTTCCTCTGAATTCTGTAGGAGAGAATGTGTTCCTTGTCTTTCTCCTGGCTTCTGCCAGGAACCACAGGGTTCTCTGCTTCAGTAATCCCATGAGATTCTCCCCTAGTCTGTGTCCAAATTTCCTCTTCTTATAAGGACACTGGTCATATTGGGTTAAGAGCTCACCCAGTCCAATATGACCTCGCTTTTACTTACCTAATTTCATCTATTTATTTCCAAATAAGGTCATATTTCCAAATAAGGTAACATTCTGAGATACTGGGGAGTAGGATTTCAACATACCCTTTGGGGGACACAGTTCAGCCCATCACAGCCAGCCTAGGGCACTCAGGGAAGGATTCCTTCAACAGTGCAGGAAGTACAGGAAGGTGTACACTGTTCTACACACTCCTGGGCTCCATCAGTGTGGTGGCCACAAGAATGTATCCATAGACCCCCCAGCTACAGGAATGGAATTGACCAAAGGCTGCAGCCACAGTGCTCTGAACTCCATTAACATATGCATGTCAAGGAGCTCCCCAGGGGCAGCTCCCAGCCAACGGCTGAGACCAGCAAGGAAACTAAGGCAGGCTAGGCTTGTTCTGGGGAGACACAGACTCCCGTAGGGCTGACATTGGCTCAAGGGCTCCCTTAGAGCTTGCTAAGCCTTCCTTACATCTTTCTAGGGTGTTTCTCGCCTTCTTGCCATTCTTGTCTCTTTCTTTTTTTCATTTGGGTCATTCTAGCCTCATCATCTGATGTAATCAGCCTTCCCTGGTTCACTCCCCATTTTCTTTCACAGACACGTCCTCCCATAAAATATCTGCACACTTAATTTTGATGTCTGCTTTTGGGGGGACATGGACTCACACAATCAGTGAACCAGACGTATGCAAGTCCATGCTTCTTGTGGAGCTGCATGGGTTCTTTGAGCATGAGTAGGAGTAAGCTGGACAAAAAGGAAGGAGGGACTCTGTTAACACTGGGTCATCACCCCATCCTCTCTGTAGCCCTTTGAGGCAGGCAAGGGTATTACAGGATGATGGAGAAGGATTTTCCCGGAAGTCCCAGAAACTCTCTACATGACCCCAATGCCTGAGTTGGTCCAGGATGGCTGCTGACTCCCTACATGGCTGTTTCCTTTATCCTCCTGACAAGGACCTGCTTGATACACAACGAGCACTTGCTGATTGAATGGTTTTGGCCACATGATTATAGTCACCGCTGTTAATGTTGCTTCAGTGATTTTGCGCATTGCAGAGTTTTTCACAAGTGTGGTCTTGCTTAATCATCCTTCTGGCCCCTTGAGAGAGGTGTTTGTGTTGCTCCCATTTTACTGTTGAGAAAACTGAGCCTCCTTCAGGTGCTGGGCAACTTCTGGGGCCTCGTAGCTCCAGTCCAGCTGCTCTCCCTTTCCATTGGTCCTGGGCTCACACACCATGCCCACAGGAGGCTTTCCCAGAGCCAGGAAGCATCCAAATAGCAGCAGTGAGAGTTGGCAGGCATGAAGGGGAAAGAAGCGTGTGCAAGCTTAATGGCTGATGCCAAAATTTCTTTTAAGGCAAGAACTGTCTTGATAAATGCTTGGACTCAAGGGAGGAAGGGGTTGGCACACTCAAAGGAGAAGAACATTCCCCCTCAGGGGCCATCTGGAAGGGTAAAGGGGGTAAGGAGCAGAGGGGAGAGTGGAGAGGGGGGCTGATGAAAAGCAGGATACCTCACGTCTTCGAAGGCACCTCCTCTCCATCCTCTCCCCACATCTTCCATATAGCCTCTAAAATCCTCCAGTTATTTGGTGTGAATGACAGCTCTCACAACATTCAAACACGAACATTCTTACCATCTGATCATTCCATTCTTGGTGTATAATGAAAAACTCACAATATCATCACCATGATAATTTCTTAGAATATTTCCATCAATTCAGAAAAAGAAATAGAAAAAAGAAAAAAACTCATACATATCATACCCCTTACCCCTCCCTCTCATTGACTGCTAGTATCATGTTTTTTTGAGGAAATCAAAGATGGGGCTGAATTTCCAGGTCAAGTTATAGTGGTGTGAACACCTGCTGCCAAGAAACAGAGGAAGCGGAAACATATAAATGCGCAAGACAACAAGAAAATCTTGAAAAGGGCTTTAGATGTGTCTGTGCAGGGGAATTTAGAGTTTGGGAAATTTCTCTGAGCTCTCCAGGGCAGGGAGGCACCCTGCAGACCCATGGGTTACATAAAAATGATGCCAGCCAGAAGCACAAAACACAAAGCACCCTCTGCCTTGGTGGAACCCTTGGCGACTCTAAGTTTAAACTCAATCACTTGCTGTCTTTATAATGAGAAGTGGTCTGAGCAATTTCAAGGCGCACCTCTGTGCTCTGGGAACTGGGGGCTTTTATAGGATAGTTTCTGAGCTCTGTCCCCACAATCCCCGCCTTTTCTAATTTTGTGCTTTTCCTAGCAAGGCACCTGTGTCCTTGGGCTGCTATTCCATTACTCATCACCCCCTCCCATCATGAGGCTCTCAGGCCAGGAAAGAGGGGGCCTGGAATGCTGCTGTTTCAGGGGCAAAATGGGGAGCTGGTCAGGGGTTGCCCATTTCAGATCACACCTTAAAAGTGAAAGGACAGGCCTTGGAGGCATGCTGTCCTCATCCCTTGCTGCATGCTCCTTTTCCCAGCTTCTAGAGATGGGTGCATCTTCCTAATTGACTAAGGCAGACATAAGGCCTCTCTTCAGCCATCTCCAGGCAGACGTGGTGAGCCAAAGACCACCAGGTAAGCCTCTGCGACGACTTCCTTCCTGGAGGCTTGGCTTAGTTTTTGGTGGGCACAAGGGGTGGGCCGGGGCTGGAGGGGGTCGGGGCAGAGCTCACCTCTGCCATCACTCCCCTATCAGAGCTGCAATGTGCAAAGCAGAGCTCACTCACAAACCAACGATCACCATTTATACCTGCTTTTGTCCTGACCTGTCTTGCACATATCTATAATTTCTACACTTTCATGATCACATGGATTTATTTTATGTTCTTTCCATGCCCCGCCCCCCAAGTTGGACAGGCTGGAGGAGCTGGAACAGCAGGAGGAACAGAGGATGCTCATATAATCACGAAAGGTTGGAAATCTCCCTCTTGCCCCTCTTCTGGGGCTGTATCCACCCTGCCCCAGCCTGGAAGGTCTGCACACATTCTACCACCTGGGCCTGAGACTCCATCTCCCAGTTCTACCATCTGGACCTGAGACCGCACCCCCAGAGGGGCCTGGGCTCTTTTTGAGGGCAAGTGTTGCAATGGTTTGGAAAAGCTTGTGTTTTCAGCTCACCTCTCGTGTAAATTCACTTGAATGTACAGTTGATTCCTGTTATTTGCAGTCCCTGGGAACACTGAATTAGTGAAGAGTGAACCATTTCTCCAGGGGGGAAATACAGGGTTAGGTCCCTGCCTGCCTCTGGCCACAGCATTTTCATCAACCTATCTATACATAACTTTGTCATATGTGTTTTTCTTTAAAGACACCTTATTTATTTATTATATACTGCTGATTCAATAACACTGAACTTACAGCCTGCAGCACTCTAACTCATGCCTGAATGGAGCTTATCAAACACATGCATTTTCTCCATAAGGCACAGTCTTCTTCACTTAGGAACACTAGACAGCACTTCAGCATTATGCTTGGGGGGCATTTTAAACAGCAAAAGCACCAAAATTCAAAAAATGCGGCTCTAAATAAACCATGAAAGGGACATTGTTTACAAAATGAAAGCTGAAACAAGTAGGGGAAAGTGTTGCCTTGTTTGACCTCGAACTGGGAAAGTGTGCACCAGGTAATTCAAAATTTTCAGTGTTCTGTGAATGTACACAAATGACTATAAGGTGCCTTGAATACTGACTCTGAGATTCACATAATTTTAACGAGTGGGTGAATTGGCAAATATGGAATACATTAACAATGAGGACGGGCTGTACTTTCTCTTGCCTTCGTAAAAACCAGACTTCATGTAACCAAAGCAACTGACATTAGCCCCAGCACAGAAGAGAATGAATAACTGCCTATGATAAGTGCCATTATTTTGTTGGGCCTCTCTCCTGGATGTTTCCTGGCCAGCTCTGGATTGAGAATAGCCCCGAACCTGGCTCAGGTCAAAGAGGTAGGTTCAGAGCATCTGAGGCCCAGGGGCTCTGGGCAGAACTGAGGTGGCATCACTACAAACGCAACGAGATGCAGAAAGCTGCTCTGGCCAGAATGAGTTTGCTAATGCATGAGAAGGGGGAAGACTATCCAGGAATGACAAATGAAGGTGATTCCCAGGAAATTCAGGGCTTGAGCTTAGCTCAGTGGGTGGTACTAGGCCACTGTGAGAGCTGATAATGCCCACCACCTCACCTCTATATAAGCATTGAATGGCTGTTTAAATAGCACATTTGGAAGGAGAAAGGGGTATCAGCCTCTGGGGCACCCACAATCCTGCAGTTGGGCTGGCCCGAGCCAACGGGTACTTTAATTGCTTTCTTACCAGGCTGTGGCTGGTCCCCAGACTCCACCATTCACCCACCTCACCTCTTTAGGAGCAGACCCTGACTTTTTGTGGTGACAATGCCTTAAAGGGCTATGTTTCCCATCCCGCTTGGCAGTTCAGAGAGTCCTCGTGATGGTCTCACCAAGGATATACAAGCAGAAGTATGTGACTTCCAGGAAGACTTCTGAAAGTGGAAGGGGCAGGCAAACATTTTTTCTCCCTTTCTCCTTCTGGCTGGAAGGCAGACCTGCTGCAGCCATCCTGGGCCACGAGGGAACCTTTTGGGGATGGCAGGTCAAGAGATGAAAAGAGCCCAAGGCTTGTACTACCAGGAACCTTTAGCAGCCTTAAAATACCTCCTTTAACATTTTTTTTTATGTGAGAGAGAAATAAACTTCTATTTTCTTTAAACCACTATTATTTTGGCTTGTCTATCATAAGATGGCTGAACCCAATCTAACTGATATACATACCTTTCTCTATCAAAACAAAATGAAACAAAACAGACAAACAAACTTATCATCATAATGAAGACCAAAATTACAATGGCAGCCAGTAATGGACAGTGTTCATTTTCTGTTCAGGTCAGAGATCTAGCCAATAACTGGCTTCTAAGTCCTATACCCCACAGAAACACACTCCCTCCCACATACAAAAACAACAAAGAACAAACAAAAAATACAAACAGTAACAGTAATAGGGGCATGTAAAGAGCCCTCTGAGCTGCTTAGCTGGGGCTGCAGTGGGAGCCCCAGAGCCTGAGGTCTAGATTCTGCAGATCTGTCCTGCTGTCCTTCTTGGAAGCTTCCAGCAGCCAAGAACAGCACAGACCATGTGGGGGTGGGGGAGGGCACGGAGGGACATGGCATTATTAGAAAAGCATGCAGGCATATCATCCCTTCATGGTGATGGGCCTCACTTACTTTTTTCTCTGCTTTGTACGTTTTCCTGAAGCTGACCTCCTCCAGGCCCTGTGATTCCAGTACAGATGTCAAACAACACTTCTACCCACCCCCAGTAACAGGAGGGGGCAAAAAATCATCCTGGCCAGTTATGGTGTCCAGCTCCCAGGGCACTGATTGGTTAAAGGTCAGCCATGTGATCCAACATGGGCCAATGAGAACTCTTTCCTTTGGGCATTCCCATGCAGGCTGTGTGAACGGGACTCTCCCTCTTTCTAAGAGCGTGTTATAAAGTTGGAACTTCTCTGGGCTGTCTTGATGCCAAGTGGAGAAAGTGTGTCTAAGAATGAAACCCACCAAATTCTAAGAATGTCTAAGATTTATTGAGAGAGAAAGACAGTTGTAGCTTCTGGATCCAGCCATGCCTGAAGGAATCTAGGCTGGCATATCCTATTATTAAGAACAGCACTTCTTGCTCCCTCCTGATATGACTGACTCCCTTCACAGCAGGGTATTCCACTGGTATGTCTTCCTTACCTACTCTTTGCCCTCCCCCCTCACTTCTCCCTAAGAGACAAGAAGGAACATAGCTAACTGGTAAGCTGGGGAGAGAATTGGCCTGCACAACTCAGCGACACCCTTTCTCTTTGGGATCTACCTGGCTGGAAGAGGACACATTCTGTTTTTCTGTGCTCTTACGTTTATAGGGGAGTGTTCTGGGGGACAGACCACGAGTTGGGAGGCAAGTTCAATTCAAGAGTATTGTCTTAGGAAGCTTCCCTGGCTATCGGACCTGAAGCCAGTTTTCCAAGTAGTCTTTATCAACACTAAAATTGACATTTCAACCCTATTTCCTTTACTTCTACATCCATTACCTAGTTGGTTTCAAACTTGGGCAGCAAGAATTTGAGTGTTAATAACTGGTATCCCTCAAACCCCATCACCAGGGACAGAAATGTTTCCCTCTTGCTTAAGGTGCTTTGAGTTGATTTCTGTCTCTTACAACCCAAAGGGTCCCCAAAATGCAACTGTCCTGTTTATCAAGTCCAATGACTAGCCCTAGCAATCCTCTATGATAATATTTCATTTCTATTCAATTAAATAAATTTCTCTTTCTCACTGTGGAAGTTTGGATTCTTTCCCCCTTTTCTGTGCACTGGGGCATAACTTAAGCTGATATGAGTGGCAGAAATAAATCAGACCCAGGGACTGAGGCTTAATCCCCCTGTGAACTGGGGGTGGGGAGGGGATGGGAAGCTTTATGGGGCATAGATTGACGGCATCAATGGCCCCAACTCACAGCCTCCTAATGTCTATGTCCATTGCCCTGTGACTTTGTGGTCCCCCCCAACACATGCTCTGATGCTAGGCTTGGCCGTAAGACTTAATTTAGCCAATAGGATTTTAGCAGATTTGAAACAAACAAAAGTCTTTAAAAACTGCTTGTGTTTCCCACCTCTTCTCTTGGACCTCCAGAGACTAACCGACAGAGTTCAGATGCCAGTTCTGGCATTAGCTAGCTTTGTGTCCTCTATCAAGTTATCTCAGCCTTGATTTGTTCTTTTTGAAGTGGGGTTGGTAACATGATCACTTCCTATGGCTGTTAGCGAAGCTCCTAGAATGAAGTTTTTCTCATAGAGTAGCCACTGTTTGGCAAGTCCTCTCCCTCATCTAGACCCTCACCCTCACCTTCAGAGGGCAGGGATGCATCTCCTTCTCCTCACTTTCCCTGTCCCTGGGCAGAACGCCCTGCCATAAATATCTATTGTTTGCTGAATGTCTGGAGTGAGATTAGCACTTTTATTAATACAGATGCTAACTTGAACATTCTAGTTCAATCTAAGGCCAATAGCTTTGTTCTTTTTATAGAATACATATGTAATAGTTATCATTTTTTACAACTGTACTTCTCCCTCATTCCCCACCGTGCTATGAAATGAAAATTTTAAACCTTCTTTACTCTGGCATTTTACATGCACTTCCCATTCCAACTGGACTTAATTGAAATGTTTCCCAAGAGTTCTTTCTGAGTGGAGCCAGATGGGCTGAGAAGCAGCTTCCCCTGCCAGGAGAGACAGAGCAGGAGGAATCACCATCTGCTAATAATGCAAAAGCCAGCCACCCACTTTCAGGAATCAGATTTACAGTCTTCATTCTTTCACTCCAGAGCGTCCACCCTGTCTGTCTTCCACTAGCCTCCTCTCTGAAGCTTGACTTTTGGAAGGTTTGCTTTCCCACTGGTCCCAAAGGCAGTCACCCTTGAGCAAGACTGTCTTATCTTCTGCCCCATCAATGCCCTTTGCTTGTCCCTGCCCAGTGCTCCTCTGTGCATGAGGCAGGTTGGAGAGAGAATTGGCCATGGAGTTACTCCAGGGTTCAAATCCTGCCTTTGTTATTTACTGGCTTTGGGATCTGGTCAAGGGGGTTTACCCAGTGTCCCCTGTGGGCTTCTGAGGGAGAGAGGACTTAGGTCCTGTCCCCACCCCCCACCAAGCTCCAGGCAAAATGTTGTGTATCTGGACACTCTTTGAAGAAAGGTCAATATTTCTAAATGCCATATAATCCAAAACCCTTTAGAAGCATAGCCTTGGCTAAGTTGGTTCCACTCTCTAAGCCCCTATTTCTTTATCTGCAAAATATAGGCAATGATAATGTTCTCTGGTTCCACTTTATAGGAATATTCATAAGGGGTAGATGAGAAAATTGATCTGAATCATAAACTACAAGAAAAATATAGCCAATTATTAATATTTCATCATGCCATTTGTTCAATCAGAAAATACTTGGGTAACCTGAATTTTAAAAGCTCTTGCACAAATTATATTAAACCAAAAACTGTATATAATTATCATTTTTTCCCTTTGGGGCTTTACTGTAATTTCAATTGAGCCCAGTAGATGGATAGGAAAATGGACAGACTCCTAAGTAATAATGAGGGTAGATGGTACTATGCACTCTATATACATCATCTAACTTAATCATCACCCCAGCCCACAAGGGATGTTTATATCATTGACTTTTGACAGACAAGAGTTCCGAGGCTCAAAAAGGTTAAGAGACTCACACCAGAGCTGGGATGTGAAGAGAGTAACTGTGACTTCCAACCCATCATGTCTAATCATGATGCTGCTGGCTGCATCTCATTTAATAAAACTAAAAGCATGGTAATATTGTCTTTCATTCTACATTGTCTATCCGCAGGCACAACGATTTTGCCCTCTCAGAGGTTAGTCAAATGCCTCTGATTCTGAAAGCTGTGCTTTGAATCTGATCCAGTGGCTCATCATTTAGGGAATTTAAGGAATCCTATCTAGGAAAGGTCCCATGCCTCACTGTGAACCCCACTTTCCTTTCCTGTAAAAGGGGTACACTACTGCCTCTCTCTTGTGGCTTCCTGGAATGCTCCAGTGGGTCATCTTGAAGAATCACCGAGCCCCATGCCTGGTGTGAAACTAATATTCTGGGCTTGTATCTTTTGCTTTCCTTGCACGTAAATGTAAGCATCGGACAACTGGTATACCTGAGCAAGAGAGAAAGGATGAAAAAGAAAGAAGGCTGGGAAGGAAGGCTGCTAAGAAAACTAAGTTCAGTTCAACTCAGCACCAATCAGAGGAGCAACAACGGAGAAAAGACCCACCTCTGAAGCAAAGAACACTGGGTCTTCTCCTGGTTCTGTCCTAGTTTTTCCAAGACTCCTTGTGTGACTCCCTGAGTGACCTCAAATCCTCTCCTCTGAACCACCTCTGGCAGGGCAGTTGTGAAGATTAAATGAGATAAAGTATCTTATGTGTTCAACATAGTCCTGTCTTCCCCACTGCCCCAGGTTCCTGCATGCCTTGCAGCACCGATCAAGGGGTTGGAGCTAGGGGGAAAGGAAAAGACCCCTACCTCTAACGGCTCCCGCCTCGTCGTGCTTCTCAAAGAGCAGGTAGCGTGGGCTGTCCGGGAGAAAGGGCAGGCTCACCAGCTGTATGAAGGCAGGGACAACAATCACTCCAAATAGGTATGGCCACAGGGCCTCCTGCAGGGAGAAGAAGGTGCAGCTGAAGTGTAGGTGGCCTTGGGTCATGTGCTAAAAACTCCAGCATTCAGCCCTGGCAGCAGTTCTGACTTTGCAGAAGGTCAACCCTCCCAGGGAGAACCCCGCAAACAAAGGCCAAGGGGAGAGAACCACCACTGATTATCACCAGAACTTTGTATCCATAGTCAGTAGATCCTCACAGCCACCTGAGAGACAGAGACCTGGGCTCAGGGCAGCCAAAGATCTTTGTCCAAGGCCACCCACTGGGTGCCAAGGGGACTCTTTCTCAGGGTGGCTGGCTCCACAGCCCCTGGAGTTATTGTGGCAAGCTGGAAAGGGCTTGGATCCTTTCCTGGTTGTATGACCCTAGAAACCATTCACATGCCCTTCTGAAACTCCTTCTCTCCACCTATTGAATGGACTAACCATAGCTACCTCCCAGCCTCTAGTGAGAGTGGAATCAAAGTATCCTTTGGTGGTGGAGGCTGGAAGGCAGAGTGGTGTGCAGTAGGCAGCTGCCGTCTTTGTTGGCACTACCATTCAGACCACCTCCTGGGTGTGTGATATTTGATCTGCCTCCTTCCTGTTGGTGAAGATACAAGAAGGATAGCTGGAGCTTCCCCATGGAAGTGACAGTGGTGGGGGACGAGGGGCACAGGTTGTCCTTAGATGGGAAGGACTTTTCATTTTTCAGCCTGCTGCCAACAAGATGCACTATTGAAGATACAGCCCCATTCATGTAAAGGCTGCTTAAATGAGCCTGGAGTCTGCATTATTGTGCTGATTAAGGAGACATTCTTCCTGATCTGCTTTTTATCCCCAGATTTACAAATAAGCACTCCTTGTGCATCTGAAAGAAGAAAATTCTATTACACGGCAGTTCTGATAGGGAAAAAAAGAAAAGCACAGCTTCAATGCCAAATTCTTAACATGTTTTATATCCTAAGATAGTTTTAAAAAAAGATAACCAATTATATATATATATATATATATATATATATATATATATATATATGAATGATAGATATGAGATATATATGTAAAAAGTACTTTACTGCAAAAAAAAAAAAGACAACCAAGGAGAAAATAAGACATATTCAGACCTAATAAGACTTCGCACAATGGGTGAAGGTTCCATCTGCCTTAGGTTGGAACCCTACAGAAACGTGTCCATAGAATCCTCGAGTGTCAAAGCTGACAGCAACCTCAGCAGTGTCCCTAGCTCTCTTACAGCTGTTCTCTTGCAGGCAGAATGTCCTGAAGTTTTTCTCCCAATTTCCCTACTGAGGCCCTTGATGATAGAGGCAGGAGGGCAGAGCAGGCAGAACCCCTTGAAGTGCAGCAAGGGGAAGCTGCTTGTCAAAGGGCTTGTGGTCAGTGCTTGGTCCAGTGCCCTGAATTTCAAGGGACTGTTGATTCTACTCCCCTTTCTGTACATAATAACAATTTATATTCACAAAACTTCTCTGATTTAATCAGCCAGCACAATTCTTCCTTTGCCTTGTGAGAAACTGGTAAGGCCAATACCAGCTTCTTAGTTTGGTGGAGTGCTGTATCCGAAAGATCATCAGATGAGACACAAAGATTAGTGGTTGCCTAGGGCTTGAGTGGGGAAGTTGGGAGAGACTCTTAATAGGTACAGGATTTCTTTTGGGAGGTGATGAAAATGTTCTGGAATTGGATAGTGGTGATGGCTGCACAGCTTTGTGAATATACTAAAAACCATTGAACTGTTCACTTTAAATGGTGATTTTTTAGGTATGTGAACAATATCTCAAAATAATAAAAACAAAGACCACAGGATAAAAAAAAATGACATAAGTGGGACTTCCACTACACTTATCACCCATTTTTGCATGTAGTTGTTTATTTTTGTTTTCTTTCAGAGCTTCACTGATGCCACCATGAGAGAAAAAAAAGAAAACGGAGAGAGAAGACAAGGGAAACTCCCCAGTTAAGCTCTGCTATGTGCCAGACATGGTGTGAGAGATCTCACTTCATTGTCTTGCTCAACCTCACAGCAGCCTGCAAAGCCCAGGATTTCTGTGTTTTAGAGATTCAGAGACAGATATGTGTGGGCTCAGGCCTCCTGGGCAGTCCCAGACCCAGATGGGGATCAAGCCAAAGCTGGACCAAGCCCACAGTATTTTGATGGAAGGGTGACTTCCTAGGGGCCCCAGTATTGGCATCAGAACTGCCTCTGAGTAGAAGAGGGAGGAATAGCAGGGCATTCCTGAGCAGGAAGAGCACGTTTGGACACACAGAGGCTCAAAATAGCCAGCCTCATTGGGGGAACAACACTGTAGTCAGAATGTAGGCTCAGAGGATGCTAGAGACGTGGAGCTGAAGGTGGGGACTTGGGCAGAGCCTGGGTCACAGTGGCTTTGCCCTGGAACTTGGGCTTGACTACCAGGACAATGAGTTAAGGACAAGGAGCCTTTGAAGGGCATTAAGTACTTAATGGAGATGGTCCACTCCACTTCTTGAATCTACAGTTTTATGCTTCTAGAATCATAGAGTCAGCAGGTACATATGACCATAGATTGCTATTACTTATATAGCGTATAAGCATAGGTTGCTCTTATCCAGTCTGTGGCTCAGCCTCTAATCATGATGTCTTAAATTCAGGGGAATGTGGAACCTGCCCTAAAGGGGATCCCTCTTACGGCCATGGCCTGGGGTCCACTTCTGGGGAAAGATGTGTGCTGAGCACAAGGTTGGTGACCCCACCTGGGAATGCTGATGGCATCTAGGACAGAACAGAAGATGGCCATGATTGCTCTGTGCTCATCATCCCTAAAACCAGACAGAGGAGAAGGTGCAGGTCCAGGAATGTCTTGAGCAGAGCTTGGACAACAGCTCACTCAGGAGGAACAGAGCAGAGCAATCAGTGGATTTAGTGAAACTTGCCTTTTTCCATTGAGTGTTCAGAGATTTCCTGGAAATTTCACTAACCACAGGGAGATGAGCTATATTTAAGAGTGATTATTCCCTTTATTTTTTACCAAGAAAATTGTGATTGAGTGTGTAGATGGGCAGGTATTCTGAGTGGAATATTTCAGCCTATATTGTACCATGTGACCCACCCAAGTAATACTAGAATTTGTCATGTGACCGGCATCTGTGGAAACTGTACCAAGTGCCTTACGTAAGTATTTCTAGTAATGAACTCACATATCTCCCTAACAGTGGTAATGATATAATGACAAATCACCTGCATTATTAAGTCATAGCTTATAGCCTGGAATAGGGATGTATAATGGTTAGGGGCACAGCTTGTGAGCAGACTTTCTGGATTTGAATTCTGTCTCTACCCCCCTACCCCCACCTGCTGTTACCTATCTGCTAATGCCTCAGCTTTCTCATCTGTAAAGTGGAGTAAACTACAGTGCTCAGTCATAGTTCTCTGTAAGGATTAAATGAGTTAACATATATAAAGTGCTTAACTACAAACTGCACATACTATATATGTTCCATAGGAAAAAGCACTTTTTATTATCAAGCACTGGGCTAAGCATAGATTATCTCCTTTAATCCTTACAACAACTCTCTGGGATAGAGTCCTTGATTGCCCCCATTTTACAGATATAGTAACTGTAGTGCAGAAAGGTTAATTATGTCCCTGAGGTCACAGTTCAGTCAATACCCAGAATCTAAGAAGAGCTACCTCCATGTCCAGGGAAGGGCCATGAGGTTGCCAGACCTAGGTGTGGGGGCCAAGTAAGCCATGTCCAACCTTCTTCAATCAACCTTAAAGCCAAAGAAAGCTCAGTGACCCTGCTCAGTGCTCTTGGGAACCTGGTTCAACAAGGAGCTGAACACTAGCATTTTGCCTTATAATCTCGAATGTGTGCTTCCTGAGGGCATAGACTGTATCTGGCACATAACAGTTGCTCAATAAATGTCTACTGGAGAAAGGAATGTTTGTGGGAAGGGTCTTTCTTACACAATGATCACTTTTACAAAGGCCTTTTTCCATTTGCAAAGGGTAACCTCTGACTTTCTTTTTCAGGAACTATTTAAAAAAGAAGACATTGGCTCCATAGGTACAAACAGGTTGAAAGTGAAAGGATAGGGAAATATATTTCATGCAAATAATAACCAAGAGAGATCTGGGTGGCTATACTAATATCAGACAAAATAGACTTTAAGTTAAAAACTGTGACTAAAGACAAAGAAGAACATTATATATTGATAAATGGGTAAAAAGGAACAAGAAAATTTAACAATTACAAACATATATGCACCTAACAACAGGGCACCAAAATATATGAAGCAAACCCTAACAGAATTGAAGGAGAAATCATTCTACAATAGTAGTTGGAGATATCTATATATCACTTTCAATACCGGATGGAACATCTAGATAGATGACCAATAAGGAAATAGATGACCTGAACAATATTATAAACTAACTAAATCTAACAGACACATTTAGAACACTTCTTCCAACAACAGCAGAATATACATTCTTTCCAAATGCAAACAGATCATTCTTCAGGAGAGATCACATGTTAGGACACAAGTAAGTACCAATAAATTTAAAAATATTGAAGTCATAAAAGTAAATTCTCTATCCACAATGGAGTGAAGCTAGAAATTGATGACAGAGAAGAAACTAAAGAAAGTACAAATACATGGAAATTAATACACTCTTAAACAACCAATAGGACAAAGAAGAAATTACAAGGGAAATTAGAGAATACTTAGAGGTGAATGAAACCAAAGCCACAATATACTGAAACTTTACTGAAACTTATGGATGTAGTCATTGTAGTGCTGAGAGAGAAATTTAAAGCTATGAATATCCATATTTAAAAAGAAAAATGATCTCAAATAAATAACATAACACCTTAAGGATCTAAAAAAAAGAAGATCATAGTAAACTCAAATTTAGCAGAAGAAAGGAAATAATGAAGATCAGAGCAGAGATAAATGAAATAGAGAAAAGCAAAACAATGGGAAAGAGAATAGAGAAACCAGAAAGTTGGTTCTTTGAAAAAAAAATCAACAAAATTGACAGACCTTTAGCCAGACTGACAAAGAAAAAAAGAGAAAAAATGCAAGTAACTAAAATTAGAAGTAAAACAATGATATCATTACTGTCCTTACAAAAATAAAATAATTATAAGAGATTATGAACAATCACACATCAACAAATTAGATAAACTAGAACAAATGGAAAAATGCCTGGAAATACACCAGTTACCTAAATTGATTTAAGAAGAAATAGAAAGCTTCAATAAACACATAACAAGTACAGACATGAATCAATAATCACAAACCTTCCACCAAAGAAAAGTCCAGGACCTGATAGCTGAATACTACCAAATGTTTAAAGAAAATTAACATGAATCCTTCTCAAACTCTCCCACAGAATCAGAAGGAGGGAACCCTTCCTAATTCAATCTATGAGGCTAGCATCACACTGATTCTAAGGCTTGGTAAACACATTATAAGAAAAGAAAATTACAGACCAATTTCCCTTATGAATATAGATGGAGAAATCCTTAACAAAATTCTACCAAACTGAATCTAGCAACATATTAAAAATATTATACACCATGACTAAGTGGGATTTATCTCAGGAATTCAAGTGTATTAGGCATATGAAAATCAATCAATGTAAGATACTACATAAATAGAATGAAGGAAAACACTCACCCAATTATTTCAGTAGATGTAGAACAGGCACTCAACAAAATCCAGCACCCTTTCTTGATTAAAACATTTCAAAAAGTAGGAATGGAAGAGAACTTACTCAACATGATAAAGACCATTTATGAAAAACCCACAATTAACATCATACTCAATGGTAAGAGACTTAAAGCTTTCCTCCTAAAATCAGGAAGAAGAAAAGGATGCCTGCTTCTACTACTGCCAGTCAATATTTACTAGAAATTATAGTCAGAACAATTAGGCAAAAAAAAAAAAAGTATCCAAATCGGAAAGGAAGAAGTGAAACCATCTTTATTTCCAGATCATATAATCTTTTATATAGAAAATCCAAAGAAATCCACAAGAAAATTATTAGCGCTAATAAATTAGTTCAGCAAAGTGGCAGAGGATAAGATCAATACACAATTGGTGGGCAGGCAATGGTGGTGCAGTGGCAGAGTTCTTGCCTGCCATGCTGGAGACCCGGGTTTGATTCCCGGTGCTTGCCAAAGCAAAAAAAAAAAAAAAAAAAATTTAGAATACAAAAGACTCGCACAATGAAAATTACACGATACTACTGAGAGAAATTCAATATGATCTAAAGAAATGGCAAAATTTCCCATGTTCATGGATGGAAAGAGGTAATAATTTTTAAGATGTCAATATTACACAAAGCAATGAGCAAATTCAGTGCAATCCCTATCAAAATTCCAGAAGTTTTTTTTTTCAGCAATGGAAAAAACAATCATTTATATGGAACTAAAAGGGGTCCCAAATAGCCAAACATTTTTGAAAAGGAAGAGCAAAGCTATAGGAATAAAAACAGTGTCATAAAGATAGATAAAAAAATCAATGGGGCAAAACTGAAAGTCCAGAAATAGACCCACACATGTATGGCCAATTGATTTTCCACAAAGCTGCTAAGTACATGCATTGAGGAAAGAATAGTCTATTTAACAATGGTGGCAAAAGTGCACCCAACACCAAGTGCTCAGCCAAAGGGGTGAGTTGGGTCTGAAGTCTGGCCCACTCTGAACTCCATGCTGGGTATCCACAGGCTGGGTCCAGGTGGGTTGGTGGGGTTCCTGCCATGATCTCTGCTATTGGTGACTGCTTCCTTCTGAAATCCCATCCTGCTTGCCTTCAGTGATAATCTCTCTCTCTCTCAATGCTCCTCCAGCTTCTCTAATCCTCCCCAGGGATTTGAGCTGAGCCCTCTTCTCTGTTCATCTCACACACTTTTACCAGGACAGTGGCTCTCAAAACTTGGCTTTGGGGGAATTTTAAATGTTTCTGATGACTGTCTCCCACCCTCAGTGATTTTGAGTTAATTGGTCTGGAGTGTGGCCCAGGTGCTGGGGTTTTTAAAGCTCTATAGGTGATTGTAATGTGCAATCAATTGAGAGCCCCAGGGCCTCTCCACTTTCAGCCCTGCAGGGGATGGTGGTGCCCTGACCAGAACAAGGGACTCATCTTCCAGCTGCCGGGAGAGCTGCTTGCTATGGGACCACAGCTGAGGCCCTCCTCTGGAATTGCTCCCATGGGAGTGTCCTCCAAGGTAACCCATCCCTCCCCAGGAGTAACCAGCATCCCAAGATGGTTGATGTGGGGGCACACAGGCCTTGCCCCTTCCTACCTCTAAATGGGACAACTCTGCTGGGCCATCGCTATCCCAGCTTCAGAGCTCCCCACAGGTTCAGGTGAGGTCTCTGTTGGAACTAAAAGCTGCTCATCTCCCTCTGTTCAATCCCGCTTCCTTCACACCCGCATAGGTGTTGATCTGCAAGTACCCTCTACTTAGTGCTCTTTACATGACATTATTCCTTAAATCATTTGGTTCTCAGGGCAATCACTTCTGGAGGCAGCTGCTGGCTGCATATAGAAAATCTATATGCAGATTATATTAGTCTGAACCAGTTCTGCCTGCTCCTCTATAAGAAGCTCTAAAGAGACTTAGAGATTGGTCTGGCTCAGCTCCAGTTGCTCAGGCTATCACCAATACACTGTGACAACTTCATCGAAGCATCAAGGCACACATGCCAGCCAAGCTAGAAGGGAGAAATGGTGCTGGAAACCTGTGCCAGCTGAAGAAGGGATGCTTTGTTGAATCTTTGAATTCTCTCTACTTGTTTATGTGGTCTCACAAGGGAAACAGCACTGGCCTGGTCATAGCAGAAACTTCCCTTCATTCATTTGACAGATATTCACACAGCCCCTTTGAGCCTTCCATCCCCCCTCAGAAGGGACCCTTGTCACAGAATTCCAGAGCCCTAGGTTGGAAGTGTGTGACTGGCTGTGTCTGCACCACCTCATTTGCCACCATTTTCATATCAGATTGTGCAGAATTCATCATTGCCTGACCCCACAGAGTAGAATCCACCTACCAAGGCAGCATCACTCACTGCAGATGAGTTGCTCTAGAATTGCTATTCCTGGTGCATAGTCACAGTCTGATTCTATTTCAATGTTAAATATACCTGGGGTTTCAAGGACATGGGCCTTTAGGATGACCCTCTCACTTTCCCCTATTAGAAATAATAATGAAATTACTTTCCAAGGGTATAATACCTTGCAGAAAGTTGTGAGTCTGGATGTGAGCTGACAGCCCTCATAGCAACTGCCCCAAAGGCTCAGCTTTCAAGAAATGCTAGTCCTCTCCCCTTTTCCTACAACATTTTTCTGCCTTTCCAAGACTTTGGATGTTCCTTGCTTCACTCAATTCTCAAGCAATCTTATGGGAATGTAAGGGCAGAAACTATTATCCCTGCCTTATAGATAAGGAAACTGTGGAAGGTCCTATAGTAAAAATATCTACAAAATCGAGTTTGTCCCCTCCCTAAATGAGAGGGAGGGAGGGAGAAAGGGATAGAGGGAGTGAGGTTTTTGATCTCATGGATCGCGGAGATTAACTGCACTGGACAACATACAGTAGTAGAACAAAGTCATAAATATTTGTTAAGTCCTTCACATATAGTACTCAATTTCATCCTCAACACCCCTGCCATCATTCCATTGTGGGGAAACTGAGGCAAAGAGAAGTTAAGTCACTGAGGTAGTTTGGATCCATTATGTACCCCAAGAAAGACCATGTTCTTTTAATCCATTCTTGTGGGGGTAGAACTATTATGGGTGGGATCTTTTGGTTAGTCTATTTCAATTAAGATACAACCCAGCCCATTCAAGGTGGATCTTAATCCCCTTGCTGCAGTCTTTTACAGGAGGATAAAAGATGGATGAAATTCAAAGAGCTCAGAGAGAAATGTCCACAGACTTTTGGATAGAGAAACTAAAACCAGAACCCAGAAGAGAAGGACCGGCAGGCATCACCATGTGCCTTCCCATGTGACAGAGGAAACTCAGATGTCAGTAGATACCTCAGAGAAGGTATCTTCCTCTTGATGACATAATTTGGACATTTTCATGGACTTAGAGCTGTAAATTTGCAACCTAATAAATCCCCATTGAAAAAGCCAACTCACTTCTGGTATATTACATTCCAGCAGCTGTAGCAAATCAAAACAGCCACTTAGAGTCACACACCTTATAAATGGCAGATCTGGGATTAAACGAGGCAGGGTAGACCCAGGTCTGTGCTCTCGACCCCTGCATTGTCCTCAGGGACAGAGAGGTCACTGTCAAGCTGCACTTTGCTAAGGCGGTCCTGATTTCCCTGAAATCCATTTACAGAGCTCTCCCTTCTTCCCTTCTCCAGGAAATTAGCTAACCACCATTCTCTTCTGAATAACTCTGACTGTAGTCAAAGCCTATTATTAATCCTTTTGTCAGTCTCCTGTTTTCTGGCTGAGTCATCCTGAATCCCTGTGTCCTCGTTTCTGGAGCTCATTGTTCTGACATGTTCACACTACTGCTTTGTCTACCACCTCCCACTCCATCCTCCTTGTGGATTATCTGCCTTCAGATCTGCACCCCCCCAAATGGAATTCTAGAAAGGAAGACAAATGCAGTTTGCTTTAAGGTTTGAGAAAGCACAGGGACTCACCATATGAATTGGACTTTCTCATGATGACCTCAATTCTTGGGATATGGGCTTGATTTTCAAGGGCAAAGGATCAGCTATGGTTGCCAGTGAGCTCTGTGACCTAGGTGTCAGTCTCTGACTTTCCCAGCCCAACTCATCACCAGACTCCAAAGTCACAGAAAAAACCTACACTTTGGAGTTAGACCCAGGTTCAACTTCTTCTACTTACTAGCTATGAGGCCTTGAGCAAATTACTTATTCTCTCTAGAATCAAAGATTTTTAGCTAGAAAATGAGAAACAGGAGTTAAAATTTATTTTGCAGGGTGGTTGTGAGAATGAAAGATGGCAAGTCCTGGCGTGGGCTTGAAACATGATTTGGAGAATAAATGTTGGTTCTTTTTACCTTTCTCTCTAGCCCCAGTCCTGAACCAAACTCAGTGGCCCACCACAAACAAAGGATAGGTCCAGTGTTAGGTCCGCTGCCCCGAGCTTGGTGATGGTGGGGTCTGGGTTGAGTGTATGGTATTCATATGTTACAATCTCCAACCTTAATAGGAAGTCTAGGTGCTGAAGAATGGATACACCCACTCTCAGCTTGCCCTCATCTATTCTCATCAGCCATTGCACCTCCTCCTTCCATGCTCTTTCCTCTTGATGCTTCTGTCCAGTGACCTGGGGGCCTCCACCCTGGATTCTTTGCCACTGTGTAGTGCTGCTGACTGTGCCATGTGCCCCACTTTTCCTTAGTATGAGTTTCCCCTGACTTTTTCCAACCCTAATGCATCTGGCAAGACTTAAAAAGATCATCTCCCTCTGCCTCAGTTTTCCTGCTATACCAGACTGATTGCCTAGCACTGTTCTACTGTCAACCATCAGTCTCTTCCCACAGTCTGTAAAGTGTGAGGCTTGATGGTATGGGTTGAATTGTATGCTCCAATAGGCACGCTCAAGTCCTAACCCCCGACCTGTGAATGTGAACTTATTTATAAATAGAATCTTTGAAGATGTTATTAGCTAAGATGAGGCCAAACTGGGTTAGGGTAGGTTCTAATCCAACATGACTGGTGTCCTTATTAGAAGAGGAAATTTGGACACAGGGAGAGATAGAGACAGGAGAGAGAAGATGCCTATGTGATGGAAGCAGGGATTGTTATGCCACAAGCCAAGGAACCCCACGGATTGCTGTGTACCACCAGAAGCCAGGGTAGAGGCGTGGTTCTACCCTTTCAGAGGAAACATGACCCTACTGACACCTACTCTTATGCTCTATATAGATATTCCTTTTTAGTTTTTAGTGGATTAGAATAGTTAGCAGGAAATACTTGAAACTGTTGAACTGTATTCCAGTAGCCTTGATTCTTGAAGATGATCGGTTAAGTATATAGCTTTCACAATGAGTCCATGTGATTGTGAAAACTGTGGCTGACACTCCCTCTACCAGTATATGGACAGATGAGCAAAAAAAGCAAAAAGCACATAAATAAATAAATAATATGGGGGGATAAGGGATCTGGGATGTTGTGGGTGTTGTTCTCCATTTCTATTTTTATATGTTTTTTTTTGAGGAATGAAAATGTTCAGAAATTGATTCTGGTGATAAATGCATAATTACATGATGCTACGGTGAACAACTGATTGTATACTTTGGATAATTATATGGTATGTGAATATATATATCAATAAAATTGAATTCTAAAAAAAGTACATTGACTATTAAGTTCTAGGAGAAAAACAAACAAACAAACCAAACTTGAACATTCAGAATTTCCTGAAAAAGAATTTGACAAAAGCTAACACCCAATTCTGATAAAATGCTTAGTAAATTAGGACACGGTAAGAACTTTCTCAACCTAATATCCAGTGTCTATGAAAACCTATAGCTTACATAATACTTAATGATGAAAGACTCAAGACATTTCCCCTAAGATCTGGAATAAGACAAGGATGTCCTCTCTCATCATTCATATCCAACATTTCCTGGAAGCCCTACACAGTGCAACAAAGCATGAACTATAAGTGAAAGGTATACAGATTAGAAAGGAAGAATAAAATTCCTTATTTGCAGATAACATGTTCATCCATATAGCAAATCACAAAGACACAACAAAAAACTTACTAGAACTAATAAGTTTATCCAGGTCACAGGATACAAAAATCAATTGTATTTCTATATGTAAGCAATGGACAACTGCAAACTGAAAAGGAAACATCATTTGCAAAAGCATCACAAAATCGAAATACTTAAGGATAAATTTATCTAAATGTATGTAAGACTTTATGTTGAGAACTATAAAACACTATTGAGAGAAATCAAAGATCTAAAGAAACAAAGAGCTATGCTGTGCATGCAGATCAGAAAAAAATATTGTTAAATGTCAAGTATTTTAAAGTAGTCAATGAATCTGATTCAATTCCAATCAAAATACCAGCAGGCTTTTTTTTAATTGTAGAAAATAGAAAAGCTAATTCTAAAATTTATATGGAGATGAAAGGTCCTCAAATAGCCAAGGTAATTTTGAAAAGAAAGAACAAAGTTGCATGTCTTGCACCACCTGATTTAAAGAACGATGATGACACTCTATTAATAAAGACAGCGTGGGAGGGCAAAATGATTCGCTGCAGATCAATGGAACAGAAGAGAGAGGCCAGAAATAGACCTAAACCTATATCGTCAATTGATTTTCAACTGAAGTGCTAAGGGAATTAATTCAACATGAACAGGATAATCTCTATGGCAAATGTTGCTGCAACAACTGGAAATTAATGTGGGAAAGAAAAAAGACAAAACCAGGAGGATTTTGACTTTGTTTAGCAATGCAGAGGTAAGAGTTGGTCTGGGGTCTCTTGCTCCTGGCTCTTCTCCCTGAGCTAGTCTCTCCAGGTGAGCAGGGACAACATGGCCTCATGCCTCTGGGAATGTGCATAATCTTAAAATTTTTCCTTGTTCTAGGAAATGTACATTTTAAAAATCACTTTCTCAAACATTACATTTTCTACTTGAAGAGCTCAGCTTTGGGAAATGTGGCCTAATGAATGGCCCAGTACCCAAACTCCAGATCCTGCCCCCACTCATTAAAAACATCAGCAGGAACCCTATTGCTTCATAAAAGCATGCACTCAATGCATTTATTTCTTATTTAGAACTTGTTGGATCTAGAATGTGACCACTCAGTGGCAGTACCAGGAGCAGGGCAGGCCCACCTACTGCCCACAGAGCCAGGCTCTTTGCAGCACCCTGAGGAGGGACTGAGGTGAGTCTGAACCCTGCATCCATCTCTCAAGGGTTCCAGGTTCAGGTGGGCTTACTGTTCACCCTTTGAGCCCAACTGGACATTCTCTAAGGATGCTGATTCAGGAGGCCTAAGGTAGAAAAATGGTTAATTGCATGTGTCAACTTGGCTAGGATATAGCACCCAATTATTTACTTGAACATAAATCTAGGTATTGCAGAGGAGGTATTTTGTAGATGGGATTAGGATCTACAATCAGTGACTTTTAGTAAAGGAGGTTATCCTTGAGAAAGTGGGTGGGCCTTATCCAATCAGTTGAAGGTTTGAGAGCAGAAACTGGTTTCCAGGAGAAGAAGAAATTCTGCCTCAAGACTGCAGCATTCACTCCTGCCAAGGATGCAGACTGCCAACCTGCCCTTTGAATTCTGGACTTACTAACCTTCAGCTGAATGAGCCAATTCCTTAAAATAAATTTCTTAATATATCATATAAATAGTATTATACGTTATATATCCATATATATCCACCTGTCTCTATCCTAGTGGTTCTGTTTCTCTGGGGGAACTTGACCATAGATCTCAGGCAGTTACATTTTTTAAAGGATCACGAGGCATTTGGAGCTCATCGTCCCCTGCAAACCACTGCTCTGGAGGTAGTGAGAACTTAGTCACCTGAGGCATTCACACAGAGGGTGGGCGCTATTTGAGCCTCAATCCCCCATTTATGAAATGAAAGGGTTGAGTACCCCTCGGAATTTTTTCTGTGTCTGGGAGTGTATAATTTGATCATTCTAAATCTACTTACTTGAAGTTTTCTGAGTGCCTTCAAGTGCTAGATATTCAATGGGTATTGAAGGAAAGAGAGGGAGAGGGGGAAGGAGAGGGAAAGGGAAAGGGAAAAGGGAGAGACAGAAGGAGAGAGACAGCCCTCAGCTGCATGCACTTGACCGGCCCCCAGAACATAAGCCTCTCCCATTTTGTTTAGAGAAAGCAAGCCTCCAAAGAGAAAAGGCATTGACCTCCATGGGCAGGTGGAGGTCTCCAATAAAAATGCTGTTCACACCCTGGTCACCCTTTTGGAAAGTCCCATCCCCCATCCAGAGGTTCTGCCCAGTTCCTTCTTAAATATGATAGGAGCAGCAGACATTCAAGAAAGTCTCCAACACAAAGGAGAGAGATAAAAACAAACCAACAGAAAAATAAGGAAATTTAGAGCAAAGAGAGAAAATGTAGTACCAGAAGTAAATGTAGAGAGTAAAAGAGCCCATTACATTCTCTTAGAAATAGGTGTAGACATAATATTGCAAAACAAGAACAGGATGTCATGAAAAAGGACAGAGACAAAAAATAAGCTCTTAGAAATTAAAAATACAATAATAATAAAAATGCAATTGGTAAGTTGGAAGACAAAATGGAGATCTCCAAGGAAGAAGAACAAAATGACAAAGAGACAGAGCAAAGGAAAAACAAGACTAAAAATATAATAAGAGGATCAGTCCATCATTTGACTGGGAGAATTTTTAGATAGAGATACTAGAAAAGTGGGAGGGAGAGAATTTTCAAATATGTGACATAAGAAAAATTCCCATAACCAAAGGAAATGAGACTGTAGTTTGGCCAGAACTACTGAGAACTCTGCATGATCAAAGAAAAAGAATCACACCAAAGGACGTTACAGTAAAATTTCAAAACAGGAGATAAAAGAAGATTCTAAAAGCTCCCAGAGAGAAGTGACAGGCCACAAACAGGGGATCGGAATACGAAAGGCATGCCATTTCTCATCAGCAATGCCAGAAGCTAGAGGACAGTGGAGCCAGGCCTTCCAAATTCTGAGGAAAATCATATTCATCCAAGAGTTTTATATCTAGCCAAACTATCCAGAGTATAAATTGTAGATTAAGATATTTTCAGGCAAAAGAAGGACTTTAAAAGATCTGCCATGTTTTCTCAGGAAGGTACTGGAGCAAATAATTCAGGAAAACAAGGAAATAAGAAGAGGAAGACACAGGACCCAGGAAACAGCAGATCCTACCCAGGAAAGAGATGCATGGAGCCCAGGAGAACATTTTTGCATCAGGACTAGACACAACCAGTTTAGGTGGAAGCAGCAGGCCAGAGGGCTGGGGGAGTGAAAGAGAAGCACTGGACCATCTGTGATATATTTGAGCATTTTGCAACTGTACTGCCAGGTGTTTAATGTTAGAGCATTTGGAAAAAAAAAAAACAACAATTACAGGTACCTAGAAAATTAAGCAAAGGAGAAAATAACAACAAAGGAATTACTGACTCCAGAAAAAAACAGAAAGCTGTATGAGAAAGAAAAGTTATCAGGGGACACAGTCATGGTAATGTGAATATTAACTAGTGAATTAGTTAAAAATTGTGCTCCAACTGTCTTGGTAGAAGGAGGAAGGGGACAGGTGAGGTGGAGGTGTAAGGACGTGTCAGACCTCAACCACTGTGACAGGACATCAACGAACAATGGCTAAACTAGGTGAGTCTAGAAGCAGTATTATAAATCATTATTTTTAAACACAGGCAAATGATGAAATAGCTACAAGTTTTACAAGATTGCCTCTGAAGTGCAGGACTGGGGGCTCGAGGGATGAAATGATAGATTACTGGTGCTCACTACAGGCCTTTTAGTCATAGAGGATTTTTACAAAACCATTTGCTTATACTATTTTGATTAAAATCATTTAAAGTGTGCTTTAAAAGAAATATGAAACCGAATGATGAGTAATTTCTTATTTGGAGCATTTTCCCAGCATTTCACACCCCCCCTTGAGGTTCTGAGCAGCAAAGCCCTATATTCTCAGGTGCCACTTGCTATGACTTAGCTATACCATCAGCGCCCTACCAGGTGCCTAAAGAACTCGAGTGTTCAGGTCTCAAGGAGAAACTGAGCCTGATCTTATAGCTACTTGGGTATTGGGGGTAATTTCTTTCAAGGCATTGAACTTTCAAAACCAACTTGTCCTAGGCAGGAGCCAAGGCTAACTGGTGATATTCCCCACCCAGCCACTGATAGTATAAAAAGGAACTATCAGTGGGCATGGTTTGGAAAGCTCAGAGGTCAAGGGAGTTGCAAGTGAGAGGAATCTCATTGTTCCAAACATTAGGTCTTGAAATCTGCCAGAAGCCACATGTGCCTCATTCAATTGCGGAAGTGCCATGTTTGGGTTCGTATCTCCCCAGAGTCTTGCTCAGACTCCATGAAAACTGCACAAATCAGCACTGGAAAAATAAAATAGGCATTTCTGTTTTGAAAACAAGTTTCCCCCCTTCTCTAGTTCCAGATATTCCACCATCCAATTAAACTTATAAAAGAGGCTGTCCTACCCAGTCAAATACTCTCCATTTAGTCAACAATCCTTATTGAAGCCTCTTGTGCCAGGAAATGCAGGGAAATAAGAAAGGTGAGTATGACAAGAGCCCCTTAAGGAGCTGACAATCAAGGTGAAGCCAGAGTGGGTGCAAGAAGCACTTTCCCAAAGCCTGAATAATACCCAGCCTGAGAATTCAATGGAGAGAGTGAAAGCTTTTGTCAGAACTACCAGGCAAGTGCAATTTAGATTCTCACTTCTATTTTCAGAAAGGATTTTGAAATTATGTTGTTTTTTTTCCCCAGAGCTTACATTTATTTGAGTCGGGCCCTTCTTGAAAGCTGAGTGGTGTGGCTTTTTGAAAGGTGGGGGGTGCAAAGGGGAGAGGTGATTCCAGACAGAGAGAATGGAATGAGGATGATGGGACCGTGGGAGAGCACAGGTGTGTTTAGGGAACAGAGGGTCCCTAGAGGTTACGATGAGTTAGGACTGGAGATTGGAGCGAAACCCAGGGGCCTTGAATACTTTGGGCTTCATGAAGGGGACACATAATCTATACTTGGCATGATACATAACTGCTTTAACACATAGTATCTCTTTAAAAGATTACCTTAATCCCATGAAGTATGTTTTATTGTCCCCATTTTACAGATACAGAAACCAAGCCTCTGGAGAATTGCAGTTACTTCTCCAAGTCTCAGGGCTGGAAAGCAGCAGAGGTAGGATTCAAACCTACAGCTTTATGACTTCCAGGTAGAGGGAGTTTCTAGTATTCTCTCTCCACGCCCACTGAGGGTCCTGGACAGGCCACGCCACATTGTAGTGAGAAGACAGTTGGCAGGTGTGAGCTGAAATGACAGGTGTGGCCCCAGCTGGCCTGCCCACCCTCACTGCTTGTCACTGCCTCCTCGGTGCTCTTATGGGACCACTGCTAGCTCCCAAAGGGGCCCAGCTCTCTCTCACCTCTCAAACTCTTTTTGCTGTGGCTGTTTGCTCTGCCTGGAATGATAGGTTCTTTCCCCTAAACCTGACTAACTAATTATCCCCCAGGCTTCAAGTTTGGTATCAATTTCTCCAGGAAGGCTTCCCCTAGCTGCATTAGGATTTCCTCATCAGCCCCTCTAGCAGCAGGCTCCTTGCAGGCAGGGACTTTGAGTGATCAGCTCTGCAGGGTCTGGTGCCCTGTGGATGCTCAGTAAGCATTGGTTGAATCAAGTGAAAATGAATTGACCAGAATATATGGATAAAAGAGGTAGAGAGAGGACAAAGGCACTGCCGAGATCCAGAGGAGAGGCAAGGAGGGCCTGAAGGCAGTGGGGAGGGAGAGTAGGAGAGGGAGCTTTGGAGGGAAAATGGCCAGGACCAGCAGGGAGTGGGAAGACACTGAGTTAGGTCAAGGGTGCTGGCAGAGACGTGCAGAGCAGAGCTGGGACCCTCCCTCCCCAGAGTGACTGCCTGGGACATGCCCATTCTTCATTCCGTCTCCACCCAAATGCT
This sequence comes from Myrmecophaga tridactyla, assembly GCA_004026745.1. Lineage (NCBI taxonomy): Eukaryota > Metazoa > Chordata > Mammalia > Pilosa > Myrmecophagidae > Myrmecophaga > Myrmecophaga tridactyla. Next base: position 46,956 of record PVIY010012638.1, read on the forward strand.
ACCCCCCAGAGAGCCCTTCCCTGACTATGCTTTTAACAGCCTCCAGGCCACTCTCCACCTCCTTGCTCTGTCCAGCCTTTCAGCAGTCATCACTGCCTGGCTGCAGTCATTGATTTGTGTCTAATCTGTTTCCTCCATTAAAAAAGCAAAGTTCAGGGTGCAGGGCTCCTTGTCTGATTGTGTTCAATGCTGGTAGAGCCTAGAACGGTGCCAGGCACACAGCAGGCACTCAACAGATATTTGTCGACTGAATTATCTGGCACCTCATGGGTAAACCGGTCCGGGGGATATGGGCTCGCGCCGGCAGCAGCCACTAAAGGGCGCCTGGCGACAGGCCGGATCTGGACTCTTGGCCCGGAGGCCCCGGAATGCCGCGCCCCCGGCACGGCCCCAGGCGTGCCTGCCTCGCCCAGTGGCTCCCCGAGAAATGAGACTCCCTGGCCAGACTGCCTGGGTTGAATCGTGGCTCCATACCTACTAGCTGTGTGGCCTTGAGCAGATTCTCCAGCCCCCTGTAGTTTGCTCCAGCCTTGGGTTTGTGCATCTGCAGAATGGGTATAAGCATAGCAGCCATGTCCTATAGGAAAGCTGTGTGTGGTGAGCCTGGCACAGTTTGGGACATGTGGCGATGCCTCCGAGAATGGGGTGGAGCTAGGTGCCGTGCTAGGGGCTCCACCTACAATAACAATAGCACCTACCCAGGTTCAAATCCCGGACAGGTCCCAGGCTCATAGCTTTGGGCAAGGTTTCCCTCTCTGGGGCTCCATTTTCTAATCTGTAAAGTGGGACTGATGATAGAACCGGCTTCCCAGGTCCAGGCAAAGGTTACATGAGATGATGCAGATAAAATCCACCTGGGCACAGAGTATGTACTTTGCAAACTGTCATCCTCTGATTCCACTAGCTATTCTTCCCCTGGACTCCAGGTCCCCAACCCATCAACTAGCTGCACAGCCCAGAAATAGGGGCTGCATTCTTAAAACATGTGTCCTCCTCTGAGAAATGGGTCTAATCACGGCACTGCTCCAGGGAGGATGGGATGACCCTTAGAGAAAGAGCCCTGTCTTGCCAACAGCCCCATGAGATGGGGACTATTATTAAATGTCCCAAGTCCTGGGCTCGGGACAGAGGTACTCTTGCTTGTTGTTAAAGGAAATGTGTTATAACTGGACCAACCAAAAGGGCTGGCCGTGGGCAGGGAGCCCTTTTGTATAAGTGTTTGGCCGGGTTCTACCCCACAAGAGCCAAGGCCAAACTGGTGACAGCATGGACTCTGGCACCAAACCGCCTGCATCCAAATTTTAGCTCTCTAACCCCCGAGCTGTGTGACCCTGAGCAAGTTTCTTCGTCCCTCTGTGCCTCAGTGTCCTCATCTGTACAATGGGCATGATATTGAGGGCACCTAACTCGGGGTCATGGGTAACATGCTAATATGTGGGACCTGCATAGCCTGGAGCCTGGCCCACGTGGATGCCAGCTCTTAGTACAGTTTTCCTGGCTCAGGGCCTAGGTTCTGACGATGTTAACGCCCTCCTCTCTGGCTGACCTTTGCTGAATCATTCTGCTTCCAAGGCCTGGCTCTGAGGTGGTACCAGACTGCTGCCTGAACCTCGGAGTCACTGAGCAAGAATCTTGTGACCAAGCCTCCTCCCAAGCTGCCAATCTTTCCTCCACGGGTCTCAGAAAGTCCTTTCTCCCTTCGGACCTCCACTCCCAGCCACGCTCTTAGTGGGCTGCCAAACTAATCATCTTCCTTTGAGGAAGTAGGAAAGCAAAGTTCAGGCAAGCTCCAGAAGGCTCTCTTTAAAATCCCAGGTGACACGACTTCAGGAATGACTACATTCATCTTTGGCTCCCTCAACCTTCCTTGCTTGCAGGTAGAGATTCCCCCTGACCTGGCCCAGGGGCTGAAGCACCCCTGGCCCCTGGGCTCCACACCATGCAGCATGAGCTGTCAAGCCAGAAGCTCAAGCAGGCAGGAGCCCTGGAACTATGAATGCAATCCCCTCCTTAACTGATGATGAGCTCAAGGTCAAGAACGGCGATTTGCCCAGTGGCCTGAGTCCTGCCTGCACACATCACAGGCAGGTAAGGGTGTGGGGTCTGCTTGTGTTCTCAGAAGCATTAGAAGATTCATGAGTCAGGGGCTTCCTTGTAATTTCAAGGTAAAGGAAAATGTACCCATTCCCTTCTCGTCCAGCGAGCAGCTCCGTGTTGCAGACCCCGCCAACAGGTCTGTGATGACAAGGATGAGACCTCTGACCTCAGGTCCTGGGAGGGCTCTGGGGCAAGTGACCACTTAGTCCACTTTGACCATGAAACAGAATCGAGGATGTCTCCAACCGAGGAGTGGCGTGCAGGAATCCTCAGGTGGGAATGAAAGATTCTAATAGCTCCAGTGGAGAAAGTGCCGCAACAGGGGTGACCTCTTGCTGGGCCTTGAAGGATGACAGCAGTCAGAGAAGGTGAAAAAGGAGTTCAGTAGGAAGGACCAGAAAATGCAGAGGCTGGGAGGTGGGACCTCATGTCGTATGATCGGGGAATGGGACCGCGACAGAGCCAGCTTCCCCCACCTTTCCTGTACGTGAGAATCACCTCTGGAAGTCTGTTAAAAGTGAAGATTCTGGGGAGCCCACTTCCCCAAAGAATCAGGCTCAGAAGTCTGGAATGGGGCTGAGCAGTCTAGTTTAACATACAGGCAGCTGATCCCTGTGTGGCTTCCACAAACCACACTTGGGGCCACCTGGGTCTCAGGGACATGTCAGATGCAGGGGCAGGCAGGTGGGTGAGGACAGATGGGTCAGGAACCTGGCGCACCATTATTAGGATTCTAAATCTTGCCGTGGAGAAATCAGGGGGTCAGTGATGAATATAGGAGGGTGACATAATTTTTTAAATATATAAAAGGGGTGCTGTGTATTGATTAAAGCCAGTTTTAGATCCACCTGGGTAAGCAAAAGGGCTCGCAATTAGACAAAGCGGATATACACACTGTGTATTTCCCCTATAGAATCCTCTACTCAGCCAATACTTCTTCTGGCTGAGACCTCTAAACAAGGCAGAGGGTCAGGTGCTCCTTTCAGAAGATGTCTGAACTGCACTCTGATCTATAACCCACTCATTGCTCCTTCTCTTCATTTCAGTCTGACTTTCTCAGAGCTTCATTTTCCCCCTCTGTAAAATTGGGGAGCTCTTCTGAGAGTGAAATGAGGTAATGCATGTAAAGTGTCTAGCACACACCTTGCACAGTGATGCAAAATAGAGCTAATATCTAGTGAGTGGTTCTTGTGTGCTAGGCATTGTCTAATAACTGTGCATAGATCAGTTCATCTCGTAAACACAACGACCCAAAAAGCTGTGCAGTTATCTCCATTTTACTGACAAAGATTGTGAGGCACAGAGAGGTTAAGGAACCTGCCCGAGGTCACAAAGCAAGTAAGTGAGAGAGCCGGACATTGGTCCCAGGCTCCTTACCTGAATCACTCCCCGACCCTTGGTAATTTGTAGACTTGAGTGGGCATCAGAATCATCTGGAGGGCTGGATAAAAGAGATTGCTGGGCCCCACCTCAGAGTTTATGATCTAGCAGGAATTGGTCCAGTGGGGATGAGAATTTGTGTGTCTCAAAAATTCCTTCCTAGGTGGTGCTGATGCTGCTTGTTCAGGGAAAATACTTTGAGGACCCCTGCATCGCTGCCTTCTGCCTGCAGTTGTGGTCACTAAATAATCCCTAATTATATTTATATTATAATTTATATTTTATTTAGCAGTCATGAACGCTGTGCTGGTTTGAAAGGATGTATGTCCCCTAGAAAAGCCATGTTTTAATCTAAATCCCATTTCATAAAGGCAGAATAATCCCTATTCAATACTGTATGTTTGAAACTGTAATCAGATCATCTCCCTGGAGATGTGATTTAATCAAGAGTGGTTGCCAAACTGGATTCGGCGATGACATTTCTCCACCCATTTGGGTGGGTCTCGATAAGTTTCTGGAGTCCTATAAAAGAGGAAACATTTTGGAGAAAGAAAGAGATTCAGAGAGAGCAGAGCAGAATGACATAGCCACGAGAAGCAGAGTCCACCAGCCAGGGACCTTTGGAGATGAAGAAGGAAAATGCCTCCCGGGGAGCTTCATGAAATAGGAAGTCAGGAGAAGAAGGTAGCAGATGATGCCGTGTTTGCCATGTGCCACTCCAGATGAGAGAGAAACCCTGAACTTCATCGGCCTTCCTGGATCAAGGTATTTTTCCCTGGATGCCTTGATGGGACATTTCTATAGACTTGCTTTAACTGGGACATTTTCTCGGCCTTAGAACTGTAAACTAGCAACTTATTAAGTCCCCCTTTTTAAAAACCATTCCGTTTCTGGTATATTGCATTCTGGCAGCTAGCAAACTAGAACAAGCCCTAACTTTGCAAATGGCTGAAACCTTTCCACACAGAACAAAATAATTTTTTCTACTGTTTGAGAGGAAGACTATGAACTATAATTGAGGCAGGAAACTAAACTGACTATTACTGCCCCATTTGGAAGCCTACATCATCTAAAAACAAAGTTTCAGCGCTCTGAATGTCATTTAAAGGAGTTTGGACATCAACCTGAGAGGAACTCTGAAGAGGCAAGAGGAATTCAAAGGCAACCATCTCTAATTTCCTTTTTTTCCTATTTCCCTTCAAAGGAAATCCATTGAATGGCAGCTCCCGCCTCCTCTGAACATTTTCTCAGGCTATAGAAAACATTTGGGTCATGCCCAGAAATACGATCCTTCATTTCAAAGGTGGGGTTTCCAAGTCACTGGAGAATAGACAATTCTCATCAGGTGAGTATATTGTGGGGCTGTTCGGGGTTTGAAATAACTTTAACAAGAATGAATAGGTTTCCCCTTATGCGCTTCACAAAAAGTTCTTTTATTCCTGGGTTTGAATGAAGTCCAGGAAATTCTAGGTCAGAAAGCTCACTTAGAATAGGAGTGCTTTCACCCGCTAAGGTCTGCGTCCACGTGAGGAAAAGTGTGAGAGTGAAAAGGTCTCCTTTGCTTGATTTCCTATACCAGGACACTGAAGCTTAGAGGGGCCTCTCTTTACTCCCCATCAGTAGGTCAGAACTTTGGTCCCACTGTCAAGTGATGGAAAAAAGCTCAAGAATCCTGGACCCCAGCCAGGCTCCACTGCCACCCTGCTGTGAATATTGGGTTGATCATTAAAGCTCACGGAGAATGAGTTTTAATCTGTAGGGATTAGCAATACCTATTTCCAGGCACTGCTACCTGAGTTAAATGAGAGAATGGCTGACATTCACTGCTCCAGGCACCGTTTCAAGTGCTTGACACATACAGTCCATCCTCATTATTTGCAGATTCGGAATTCGTGTGCATTCATGATCATTTGTGGTCACTCGTGGACATGCACAGGGCAGCAACGAATTTGAGTTTCTCTTTTCAGAGAACTTGTATGTGCATTCCCAGCTGAAGTCCAGCAAGGAGAAGCTCTGCCTTCTTGTTTCAGCTCTCATTCTGCAAACAGTATTTAAATGTTGCTCTAAAATGTTCGGGGTTAAATAGGGACAATCTCTAAAGGACTGGTGACAAAAGAACTTCCTAGGGAATCACTGCATGCAAACTTAAGGAGGAAAAAGATATGAGGTGTCTTTAAACATAAACATTTATTGATCAGTTGATGAAAATGTGGCCAGAATCTCGCCAGAACTTAACCTGTATTTGCCATAGGAGCAAGGATTTAGTATTTGCTAATTTGGTATTGGTGGTGATTTATGGAATACAGCTGCCTCAAATAATGAGAATCAACTGTATTTCCTTGCTCAAGCCTTACAGAATAACCTAAAATAGGTGCCGTTATTAATCCCATTGTGTCGGTAAGGAAACAGGCTCAGAAAAAGTTCAGTTAAACACAGACCCAGTCATTACCCAGAGCTGATACTTGGATACTGCTGTGACCTGTCCTTTGAAGCTCCCTTATTTTTCCCTGTCAAACATCAGAGTAATTTAAATGCTGAAGGCTGACAAGGGTATAATGAGACACACACACTGCTGGTGTGGATGTAAGTAAATTGAGGCAGCCTCTGGAGAAAATTTTGACAATATGTATAAAAGCCTTAAATAAATTTATATTCTTTGACCCATTGTTTATATTTCTGGGACCCTATACTAACTGAATAATTAGAGACTTGAATAATGTTCTATGTAGATCGTTCATCCCAAATTTGCAAGTTCAGTATCTCAATGATAAACACTAGAAATAATCCAAGTGTCCAGAAGATAAAAGAATAATGACACAAATTATGGTTACTAATAAAATGGAATATTATATGATTATTAAAATTATCCTGGAAAAATTTAATGACTTTCACATAACCTAATACTGCAAAAAATCAATACACACAATGTTAAGAATGGAATGAACTCAGTTAGGTGTGTGTAAGATTATATGTATAAAAAATGATAGAAAAAATATAAAAACTTTTAATGTTTATCCCAAATGGTGATATATAGAAATATTTTGTTTTTATTTTCTAAATTCGTCCAATTGTATGCAATGGCTCTGGGTACATCATGCTATTAAAAATCTAACAAGTAAACAAAAAAATTTTTAAGTGCTTATTTCAACTCATTCAATAATAGGTGATAGTTACAGCATAGTATTGTGATGGAATATGATGTTAACATTGAAAATTATGTTGTTCTAAAAAGACATGTTTACAAAGAAACTTTAGTAATATTGGAAATGATTTTGATGTGATAGTAGGTGAGTTTTAAAAATCAAAACAGAGCTAAGTACAGTATTATTTGAATTGCATAACAGATATGTATAAACCTATGAAAAAAATGGCCAAAATAATAAAAGGAGTTGCCTCTCCTAGCATGGCAGAATTACAGGGGGCTCTGTTCTAGTCTGCTAGCTGCTGGAATGCAGTATACCAGAAATAGAATGACTTTTAAAAAGGGGACTTTAATAAGTTGCAGTTTACAGTTCTAAGGCCGAGAAAATGTCCAATTACAACAAGTCTATAGAAATGTCCAATCTAAGGCATCCAGGGAAAGATACCTTGGTTCAAGAAGGCCAATGAAGTTCAGGGTTTCTCTCTCAAGTGGAAGGGCACATGGCAAACATAGTGTCATCTGCTAGCTTCTTCTCCTGGCTCCTGTTTCATGATGCTCCCCGGGATGCATTTTCTTTCTTCATCTCCAAGGGTCGCTGGCTGGTGGACTCTGCTTCGTGGTGCTACAGCATTCTCTGCTCTCTCTGAATCTCTCATTCTCCAAAATGTTTCCTCTTTTATAGGACTCCAGAAACTAATCAAGACCCACCCAAATGGGTGGAGACATATCGTCACCTAATCCAGCTTAACAACCACTCTTGATTGGGATACATCTCCAGGGAGATGATCTAATTACAGTTTCAAACATACAGTATTGATTATTATTGAATACAGTATTGAATAAAGGAACATACCTTTATGAAACGGAATTTTGATTAAAACATGGCTTTTCTAGGGGGCATACATCCTTTCAAACCAGCACAGGCTCTTACTTCCTTTTTTACATTTTCCAAATGTTCTAAACTAAGTACAAAATATTTTTATAATTGGAACAAAATAGATGCAAGTCATATGTGAAGTTTCTACCCATTAGAACACTGATTAACTTTGAGCTCCCACTTGTCTTTCCTTGGCCTGATACTAATGATCTCTGGAGCATAAAAAACTATTCCTCTGTGGCCTCAAGTTCTTCCTGTGCTTCTCTTCTCATACTTTTGCCTACAATTTTCATCTAAGTTCGTTTCTCTTTATTTTCACAAGGGAAATTGCTAATTAATATATTTTTTGTAAAATCTTTTGGAAGCATAAAATGACACATAAATGTTCACACAATGTTTTATGATGTGTCTAATTAGATTCCTGGAGGCAGCATTACTTCCTCTGTTTCTCTCTCTTGCCTTCTGGTGGCCTGTCCTAAAAGCCTCCAGCCTCAGCTTTTCAAAGTGATTGCCTGCATCTTTGCACAGCTTTTCTCTCTGAAATTTTTTAATAGGAGCTTAGTTGCATCTGTCTTTGAAGGTAAATGAGAAATATGGTTGAAACAGAAAATGAAATTCTGACACTTAATAACTTTGGAGCTTTCTGGGCTGGAACATCACAAACCCCAAAGAGATGAATTAAAGCCTCATTTAACATTCTTTCCTGTACTGGAAACCCCAAATCCATCATCTCGGAGCAAAAATTTGAACAAGAGGAGGAGAGGCAGAGGGGGAGGGAAGGGGGTGGGAGAAGGGGGGAGGAGAAGGAGAAGAAAGACATTTACTGGGTTATTTACACATCATCCTAGACAAGACCAAGACTATCTGGAAATTTCCAGTCTGATGGGATAAGACCCCCCCTACTGGGTCCACTGGTACCCCGTTCAGTGTGGGGTTCGGTGGACTGGCCTGTGCTCCTTGACAAGTATCATGCTTATTAGTCCTGCAGTTAAGGGGCACAGGACCCCAGGCTGGAAATCCAGGTTTCTGGTTCCTCAAATAAACTCTCCCTCTAGGTTGCTCTGTGACTTGGTGTAATTCATTTTAGCAATCTGGCTGTCTCCTCCCCTGCAAGCTTCTCCTCTTCCCTGGCTCCCTATTTCAGCACTTGGAACCCCCCCAGTCCACCTGGCTGACATAGCCAGCCCACAGGGAGTTATCCTGGACTCTTGCTCCCTCTGATACCACCTCCCGTTACTCACTCACCTCTGTCAATCTCATCTTCCTCTCTCGTTTTCCACAGCCACTTCTCTAATGCAAGCCACTGGCATCTCTGCTGGACCAGTGCAGTGCCCCCTGTCTTAGCTGGGATCCAGCCCTTTCTCCATACTGGGGTTCAGAAGTCTTTAAAAGTTCTCATCTTGTTGTGTCAGTGCCCTAATTAAACCCTTCAATGGTTCTCATTGCTCTATAAATAAAGGTAAACCTTCACTGCTCACACACTCCCCATCTGTGGTGGTTTGGAGCTGCATGGACCCTAGAAACATGTTCTTAAACTTAATCCATTCCTGTGGGTGTGGACCCATCATAAGCAGGACCTTGCGATGAGCTGACTTCAGTTAAGGAGTGGCCCCCCTCAATCCTGTGACTGCAGTTCTTTATAAGAGAATGAAATTCAGACAGAGAAGAAAAAGCCAGAGGAAGCAAGAAGCTGAAATGGAACCCGGAAGAGAAGGAGACCAAGAGACACATGCCTGCCATGTGACAGGAGCCATGGATCCCCGGCAGCCAGCTTTGGGAAGAAAGCACTGCCTTGACGATGCCTTAGACAATTTTCCCTGCCTCAAAACTGAACAAATACATTCCCACTACTTAAGCTGAGACACTTCATGGTATTTACCTGAGCAGCTTAGGAAAAGAACCCACCACCCAGGTGCATGAAGGTGGCCTGCTGGCTGCTTCCTGCCCACAGATGGGAGGGATTTGTTCTTATTTTTAATGTCAACTAGATTCTAATATTTAAAAACTGGGAAATATGACTTAAAAATATGGATTTCCAACTTCTCTTGAAAATCACAGACTTTGTCACCTCGAGACCAGTGTCTGTCACGGGCACAATAGTGCCGGCCTCACTGGACAGGGCACAGCCCCCACCTGCTCCAGCCCCCTCCCCACCTTGCATAGCCCCTCATCTTGCACATCCTTTCACTGTACTCAGTTACAGCACGAGCGGCAAGACCCAATCCCCGTTAATCTTTCTAGCTGCTTCTCCCACCCCCTCATGCTGTTTCTGACCCTCAGGTCTCTCAGCCCCTGGACAAATGCCTGCCCATCTGCTGTCCCTTCTGACTGACACACCTGCCCCCTCTGCCTCTGACTCTGCCCACCAGTCCTGGCCAGCATGGGTCCTTTGCATCCTCAACATGAGTCAAAATGTCACTTCCATGGGAGAACTGCCCCTTCTCTAGCTTAGCAGCCTGCCCTTTCCCCATCGCTGGCAGTCAGCGCTTGCTTGTCTCCCCTGTGAACTCTTAAAGGGCAGAGATGGACGACGTTTTCCCCACTGCTCCATCACTAGCAACCAGCTAAGTGCCTGGCATGTAGTAGGAGCTTTCTAATTATGTGTTGAATGGTTAAATAAACTTGACACCTCGGGGCCTTGAGAACATACACCTCAGTAAGATGTGATCGGCTGGAAGGGAAAGAAACAGAAACGGAACTGACACCTTGAGGCAGGTATGTGTACCAGGGGCTCTGAGGAGACAGGTATGTGTACCAGGTGGTTTGAGGAGACAGGTATGTGTACCAGGTGGCTTGAGGAGACAGGTATGAGTACCAGGTGGTTTGAGGAGACAGGTATGTGTACCAGGTGGCTTGAGGAGACAGGTATGTGTACCAGGTGGCTTGAAGAGACAGGTATGTGTACCAGCGGTTCTGAGGATGCTTTGAACAACATCAGTATTTGCCATAGATACTCTCCCAGAGGAAATCATAGTTGTACAAGGCTTGGAGATTTGGGACGTGGGACCATGCTCAGGACACTGGCTCAGAGGGGTGGGGCAGCTTGCCCAGTTACATGGTCCTTGGTGAGAGCCGTAAAGGTGTGGATGTCCCGACCTACTCAAGGCTGCAGCTCCAGCATCCCACTCAGTGTTCAATAAATGTGTTCTACGAATGAAGGAATGAAGAGACAGAGATGCAAGAAAGACCCGGGGACTCAAGTGGCAGAAAGAATCTGATATTGCTGTACAAAAGAGGCGTTTGCTGAACGATGAGGAATTTGGAAAATATCCTCAAAGGAAAAAGCTCAGGCTCCATTGAGGCCAATAGTCATCTCATGCCTAGAGGACAACAGCACTATTCATTGGCTTTAAAATATATATTTATGTCCGGTGAACTTTTGAGGCTGTAATTGTTATTTTGTTTTTCAGTTGTCACACACATCATGTTTATTTTTAGAGTTTTTGAACATCTTAAAAAACAAAAAACAAGCGTCTCTGGAATGTGGGACCTCACTTTGGTAAGAAGACTGTTTTCACCATGCTTGCATTCATGTAGAAATGTCATGTATATGACAACTGCTAATGTCAAATGCAAAACAGAGGAACAAAACCATTACCGTAACAACATACAAGGGTTGATAAGAAAAGACTAGAAGCAGATGCCTCTAGGCGGTCTGGATGGGCTCTAATACACAGCCATACAGAATGCCACTCAGCTGCACACTTCACAGTGGTTAGGATGGACATTTTGTATGCTCTGTATTTCACCACATTTTTTTTTCCTTTTGGCATGTGCAGATTCCGGGAATCAAACCCGCGTCTCCTTTCCCACAATTTTTCAAGTGAGCAAAGCATTCCAAACAAATTTCAAAAGTCATACATCTCAACCAGCTTCCAGTATTTTATCATCATGTGGCCACCATGCTTGGCAACTCAGCTAAGAAAACCATCCACTGACCAAGAGAGGAACTGGGCCCTAAGGTCAGTGATGTGCGGCCAGCTGGGATGAAGACCTGTGGGCAGCATCACCCCTCTTTACGTAACTCCTACTGCACAGAGAAACAAGTGTGCCCCATTCTTGCCTGTATAAGACAAGGCGCCACTCATGGAAATCAGACAGACCTGGGTTCTGCTTTCAGCTCCAGTATTTTTTTTTTCCATTAATTTGGTACCTTATCTCTCCCAGCTTCAGTTTCCCTGACTGTAGGTTATGAAAGCTTCATGAAGCAGCTGGGAGGATTTGAATGGCTTACCAAGTAACCCTGTCTAATGTGCTCATTTGTAATCTATTTTTTATGTCGGCAGCAGCTTACTCCTGCTACAGTAAGCTCCATAAAGCAGGCGTGGTTTTGTCTATTGTGAACTGTTCAAGGAACAAAAACGATCTTTGGCAGATGGTGGCATTCAGCAATCATCTGTTTCAATCTCTTCCCTCCCTCCATCCTGTCCCTCTTGTGCAACTGGAAAGTCGGGTCCTCTGCACCCCTGGGGGTCATCCGCCATTCCCCACCCCCATCCTGATTAGATAACCAGTTAGCAAGTCATGTGCACTCTGCTGTCATTGGCCTCTGAACCTCCGCCTCCCCTCTCTCTAGGGCTCCTTCCTCAGGCCTCGTGGTTTGCCATGGGCAACAGACGAGTGGGCCTCTTGCCTGGGCTCTCTCCTTCCTTCTCACCCTTCCCATCCTGGTCCACACCTGCCCCCCACTCCCACCAGAGCCACCTCTAATACACATCTGGCCAAGTGACTCCCCTGCTCTAGTCCCTCCCACAGCTCCTTATTACCCCCAGGACAAAGTTTACCGCAGCTCAGCCACTCCCAGGGAATCTCTCAACCTCCCCACAAGCTACAAGCCACTCAGAAGCCACTTAGGCAGGGTTACTCCCCATCTCGGGGCCTTTTCTTTAATTATTCCCTTTCTCTGCAGTGAACCATTTCCCAGTCCCCTTCACCACCTAACTCCTACTCACCCTACAAGGCTCAACTTAGAGGCCACTCTTTTGAGAAGGCTTTCCTGATTCCACCCCACTCTACCCCAACCTAGATGAAGTGTTCGTCTTTTGCTCAATTTGTCATGATGTTCCTGAGGGTAGAGACACTGCCTCACTCATCTTCACTTTCCTTGTACCTAGAAGGGCTGTGCACATAGTAGGTCAATGAATGGGTAAGTGAATAGATATCTATATATTCCTATGTATGTGTGTACATACATACAAGTACACACATATGATCCACATGGGGACATGGTGGCTTTTCTGTCTCCATTGGCACCCACTATATTATCTGTATTCTAGCACCCCATGTCCCAGGATGCAAAAGCCCACCATGGTGGACACAGTCAGTACCCAGTGATATCCCCTCAGTCCTCACCATTCCATGGGTGATGGCCCAATGGCTTCCAACTGAAAAATGTGTGACTCTCTGACAGAGCTTTTTTAGCACCTAGAGCCCATTTGGCTTGCACTCAAGGCAGGGTGGAAGTGCTGGGATTTCACACCCCTGGGAGCAGCCTTCATCCAACACTGTTGGGACCTGTCCTAGTTGGGAGTACCATGAGGAGGGCTCTACACCAGCTCCTAGAAGCTCCCTTTGGGATCGAGCTCCATGGCCCACGGTGGTTCCCTGCTCCCAACACGCCCTTTGTGGCATCTCTTCCCTCCTCTATCTCACTTTCCTTCTCGCCCACCAATGGCTCCTGGTATCACCTTCCCAATGAACTTAGAGAAAACCCTCAAATCCTTTTTGGCAGTCTTGGCTCTCTAAGTCATCTTGGTAGAAATTAAATGAATTTGATGGTTTCCAACTCTTTCCCTGTTGAGGGCTGTGACCCCAAAGAGAGGGAGGTTGTTAGTAGGCAGGGAGATACACAATTATGAAACAAGGGGACACTTTGGAGAAGGCAGGGCTGTCCTGGGGACATAGTGTATGGTGGTGTTCAGCCTGGTATAATATCTTTAGATTATTATGCAACTGGTTTTTATTTGCCAAAGCTGGTAACACCAAATAAAGCTAAACACTTCGCTAAGTGTTTCCTCAGAGTATCTCACAGACACTCTTTATAATAGCTCTTATTGTAACTATTTTACAATGTAGGAAACCAAGGCTCAGAAAGGGAAGGTAATCACATAGCTAGAAAATGGTTGAACTGGGATTCAAATTTAGGCCTGCCCATTTCAAAAGCAGAAGTCTAGGCAGATATATATTGAGGAAAGAAAGACTCAAGAGTGAGGTAGATCTAAGCAGACATTTTTGGAAAGATGCCCAAAATGTACTAAAGGAAAACAGTTGCCAAACAATGTGTGGCATAATTCCATTTTTGAAAACAAACAAACTATACTTGCATATATAAGTTTGCATAAACAAAGAAAAAGAGCCCAAAATAATTCAGCTTATTGGGTGGTTGGGTTTGAACATTGTGTAAGGTTTAAACTTGTTGCATATTCTTTATGTCCTAACTTTTGAAAGAATTCAACCCAATCGAAGATACCCACCAACTGCTTTTCTCCAATAATGAGTACTAAGCATGAATCCCCAGGAATTCCCAGACTTGGGAACAACCTTTCAGAGGAAAAGTTCACTTTGGACGACCCTTATTCCTGTGAGGGACATAGGGAGCTGAGATGGTGACATGAGTTAGAGCAGCTGTGGTTGGCTGTGAGCCACACTTACCTTTCCCAGCAGCTCGGGCAGGCCCAGCAGCTGCCCCGTGAACACGCCAATGCAGATGAAGATGGCGGTCACCTGCCCCAGAGAGCCACGGATCTCCTTGGGTGAGATCTCATTCAAGTACATGGGGAGCGCACTGAGTGCAATGCCTGTGGAGAAAGCAGGGCAATGGTGAGAGAGCTGCCTCCTCCAAGGAGCACACAGCTTGTGACACCTCCCTTGGCCCAGGTTTGCCCTTGACAATAAATAACACTGTA
>PVIY010012639.1:0-61345 GCA_004026745.1 Myrmecophaga tridactyla
ATGTTGCCTTGTGATTTCTTAACAGAAATAGAATTTCGTGTGGAATACACCAGAACACAGGTCCAGAATTTCTTGTTTTTCATTCTCTTTTAATTCATTTGCTTTTTTTTTTGGCATGAACAGGCTCCAGGAATCGAACCTGGGTCTCCGGCACAGCGGGTGAGAATTCTGCCACTGAGCCACAGTTGCACCCCCCTCATTTACTTTCATACTATGGAGACTTTCACAGCAATTTTGGTAAATTTTCTGTGTAGTAGAAAATTTTTTGAGGAATTCAATTAGGTAAATTATGACCTTGTGATTCTAGATACTATTTGTAACCCAAAAGAAGTTTAGGAATACCCTCTATATTTCAGGATAACTATTTATGGTTTCAAATATTCCAATAATGCTGTGCTAGCTCAGTCTTTGTCTAAAAATGACTTTTTCTTGCAGAGTTTATTTTAAAAGATGTAAGGAATTATAAATTGTGGTAGTTATGTGGATTTTTTCCCACTCAGACTAGATACAGTTAAATTTGGTATAATGGGAAGCTTCTCTTTTCAAATGTAGATGCTTTCCTCTTTCTAAGCTAAAACTTTGGAATAAACTATAGGTTATTTTTACCTTGAGAGTGGTAAGGAGCAGAAAGGAGGGATCAGTTTGAAGAGGAAGGTGTGGTTGGAGTTTTTCTAGGGCTAGTATAATTTATATAGTTGCTCACCTGTATGTGAATGACCACATTGCTGAGGAAGCCTACATCTCAAGCACTTGAGGTACCTGGGTCTCCTTATCTGAATGGGACAGAAACATTAAACTCAGTGAGGCTGGTCAGGCAGGGCCAGCCTGAGCTGGTTGCTTAAATCAACAGTTTAAGAGTATAGTCATTAAAAAACTAGAGAAGAAAGATGAAGAGAATGACATTAGTTTGTGTCAATTGAAATAAGATTAAATAATATACTGGATTAAATAAAATCAGCACAATGTGTGTATGTATGTGTGAGACAATAAGAATGTTTAGTACAAATGAGTAATTTTTGTTTAAAATAATTTCATATAATGCATTTGCTGAATGTTCTGAGAGAAAATGAAATGGTCCCATATGGACAAAAATAGGTCATACTATATTGAATTCGGACCTTGGGTTCTGACATGGTTGAATCTCCCCACGTAAACCATTCTCAGAGTGATAATGACATGAGTAACCTAATATGAATGGGTCATGAATTATTTGATCGTCAATTCTTTAGCTGTTAATGCCTGACCTGTGGACTAGAAGTCCACCTGTTTCAAAACATAAAAAGTCACTGTATATGGATTAACGGGGCAGAGGTTAATGGAAGAATTTATTTTCTCATCTCAACTCCTGAGATTGTAAACGGGAAAGTTTCTCCCCTTTACAGATCCAGTGCTTCAAGTTAAAAAGCAAGAATGAAGGTGCTAATAGACAGTGAAAAGCAAGAATGAAGGTGCTAATAGAAGGTGCTTATAGACAAAACCATAAAGTGAAAGTATAGATTTATTTATATTAGTTTCCCCTCAAACTAAAACTAAGCTTTACAGGGACAAAACAGTATTAAGTCCTGATGGTGAAAAACAATCACTTTTATGAAATAGAAACCATTTTTCTTCCTGAGTTCATTTTTAATTCAGAAGTAGTAGATCTGGGGGAAAGGAGAAGGACCAGAAATGCTTTTTGGATTACAAATTGTAGAAAGGCTAAACTAAGGGTCTTTTGAACATAGAGTATGAGCTGGCATTTTGAGTTAATTAACTTAACTTCCTAAACACTTCTTTGAATGAGATAATTGATTCCTCCTCATGTGTTGCATAAGAGGTTATCTATGAATTTACATTTGCATTTCAATAAAAAATAAGCTATTATGTATTAAAACAAAGATTTGGACGAAGTAATAAACACTTTATATTCCTATAAATCTCTATACTTTATAAAGTAGTTTCACATATGTTTATACTAAAACTGTATGTCAACTCTATGAGGTATACCTGTTGAAACTGAGTCTCTGAGAAGTTATATAACTCACTTTGGGGAACAAATAAAGCATCAGAAGTAGAACTTGAATCCTGATGTTCTGTCTCTAAATTGCTTTTCTATTTTTATTTTTTCTTATGTCCTGTTGCTCAAAAGCTTGTATTAAAAGTGAGGAAAGAGATAAGTTTCCCTAAAAAGATTATTACTTCTACATGAATGTGAAAACCAGTGGAATATCTACTAATTTGATATCCTTGGATGAGGTGAGGGGTGGAACAATTTCTTCATTGCTTAAAGCTTATTGAAAATTGTAATAATCTGATAAACCTATTACAATGATGAAAAAAATAAAGTTGTAGGATGAATTCTAAATAATTTAAAGGATCTGTAAACTACATAATAACTTCTCTGAAGTCACTAAAAATCCTCCTTTGGAAAAGTCTTCTTGTCCTCTTATCCACAGTAAGAGCATAAGAGTGAATTTTGAAACTTCTGAGTAGTAGCTGTTAATTTACATGTCTTTGATGGCAAAGTGGGCAATATTTAATGTACTATAAACTCAATGCATTATAAAATAAAATAGGTTAAAAGACTGAAATAATTTTTTTTGTCTCCCAGTTGCTATTGATATTACATTAAGAACACTATTTTGGCAATTGTTTTACTACAGACTTTTCCAGTGCAAAAGAAAATGCCCTAGTCTAAAGAAAGGCAGAAAAGCTTTATTAACAAACATAACTATGTCAACAATTTTGTATGCTTTGACATCAGATTTTTTTTGAAGAAATTTAGAATTTTGACATGCTTAAAAGTCAGAATTTTACTTTAGAGGAACACTTTTGTGTAGTGATATTGAGTTTGGAACATCGGTGAAGTGGTATTTTCATATATTTGGCCAATTGTAAAGTAAATTCAGTTTTTTCTTTAACAATATATGAAAGTATTTTCAGGCACACTTTTTTATTGCAACTCACATTATTGTGCTTCATATATAGTGTGTTTTTTACAAATTGAAGGTTTGTGGCAACTCTGTGTCAAGCAAGTCAATCGGCACCATTTTTCCAACATCATGTGCTCACTTCACATCTCTGTGCCACATTTTAACTAAGTTATGTATAAGGTTTTTATATACATAATGGTGTTGTACACTTATTAGACTACAGTATAGGGTAAACACAATTTACATGCATTGGAAAACCCCAAATTTCATGTGGCTTGTTTTATTGCAATACTCACTTAATTGTAATGGTCTGGAACCAAACCTGAAATATCTTTGAGGTATGCCAATTCTTGGGAAATTTAGGAAACACACCATAACTGGGTTACTCTCTGAGTTACAAGTTTCATCTACTTATTGCTATCTGATTTAACAGTATGTAATATGGTTATATATAACAACAACAGGTAATGTCTGTGGGGCAGATACTGCACTAGGTAGTTTGTATGCATTGCTTTATTGGATTTCCACAACTCTGAGAAAAAACTGAATCTACTTTAAAATTGACCAAATATATGAAAATATGGTTTCACCAATGTTCTGATCTCAATATCATTATACAAAAGTGTTCCTCTAAAATAAAATTCTGATTTTTAATATGTAAATAATAAAGATACTATTATTATCTTTATTTAGTAGCTTAGAAAATTGAAGCACAGAGGAGTTAAGTAAATTAGTTTACAGAGTTAGTGAAAGGTGGAATGGGTCTTCAGGCTCAGGAAATGTGGCTCAAAAACCTGTGTTCTTAACCCCATATGCACTAATACTTTCAAAGTAGATACAGTTTACCTTCTCATTTTCTCTTTTAGTAATCTTTATAGACAGTGGTAAGAATGCCAGCTCTGGAGTCAGTATGCAGGGTTTAAATCCCTACCCTGGATTTGGCAAATTACTTCACTTCTCTGTGCCTGGGTTGCCACATTGTTAAAATAGAGAGTAAGAGGGCCATCCTTAGGTTAAAAGATAATACATGTAAAGTGCTCAGAACAGAGCTGTCAGATGTAGGCACTTAATGAATGCTATCATTAACTCTTCCTCTTCCTCCCCCTCTTCTATTATTATTGCTATTGTTGTTATTATTGCCACCATTATCATTATCATTACTACTTTCATGTCTCCTTCTTAGAACTCTTGCCTTCTTAGCATCCTCAAGGTGCCTTTTCACATTCTAGCTAAGGATTTTCCACTTGGATATTTTCTTTTAGTGACTTAAAATAGTATTTTATCCCTTTATCATTAAAAAGAACAACGAAAACAACAAAATAACATTTACAAGAAGCTGTCTTAAATTTTGCTGAGATTTTTCTGTATTGTTTAAAAATACCTCTCTATATACACATATATATATACTTTTATGCACCACATATTATATCAGACTGTTTAAAGAAAATATTATTAAAAATGTAGTGCGCGTGGGTGGTTCAGTTGTAGAATGCGTGCCTTCCAAGCAGGAGACCTGGGTTTGATTCCCAGACCATGTACCTGCCCCCCCAAAAAAAAATGTAAGGAGAAATAGTTTAAAAATCATAGTAGGAAACACATTTATATCAGTCTTTGACAAATCTGTTAGACTAAAAGCAATAAATGATACTCAAGAATTTACTAACAGAATATAATATATACCCTTAAAGAGATCACATAAACTATACATGGAATATTTATTTTTAAATAGTGATTGAATAATAGTTGATAAAGAGAACCTCAGAAAATTCCAAAGGGTAGAAATCATGCAATCAACATTCGCTGATCTTAATGCAATAAACTAGAAATGAATAACAAAAAAAACAAGTAATAATAAATATACAGCGACTTAGAAATTAAAACTATTCTCTGTAGATAGTTGATGGGACAAAGAGGATATGAAAACTAGAATCTGAAATTATCTAGAAAGTAAAGATAAAGACCTGGGTGGTGCGATGGTGACTCTGGTAGAATCCTCACCTGCCATGCTGGAGACCCGGGTTCAATTCCCAGTGCCCGACCATGCCAAAAAAAAAAACAAAAGCAAAAACACAAACAACTATGGGAAGTCATTAAGTTCTTTGTAGAAAATGGTTTCCTTATTAAATAAGAAAGAATAAAAATAAATAAACTATGGATGTGACTTAATCTGTAAGAAGAGTAGCAAAATAAGAACAAGTAAAGCAAAAGGAAGAAATTAATAAAGGTAGAAACTGCAATTAAATGAATTAAAAAATAGAGGTTTGATAAATAAATCCAAGAACTAATTCTTTGAAAAGAGAAATAAAAATGGATTTCTGGTGATTTTAATCAAGGAAAAAGAGACAAAATTTGAATTTACAGCATTAAGGATGAGAATGGTAATATATTCACAGATACTGATGAGATTTTTTTAAATAAAGACAATGGAGGGCAAGCTTGTATACAAAAATATTAAAAGGTATTAGCTAAAGCATTTGAAAATATGTGACCTGAGAATAAGCAGTGCCATGAGTACAGCACAAAGTCTAGAAGTAGAACCATAACTGAAAATAGAATGTAATATATATAATATGCCAAACCAATAGTGGAAGGATCAATTAATCAATAAATGATGTTGGGAGCACTGACTAACTCTATGAAAAATTAAATTAAGTTCCTACATCATTCCAAAATAAGTTGAAGTTTAAATATACATGTATTCAAATTCGTGTCATACCAAAGCCAGATATCATATAGAAAACCACTGATAGAGCTTACTACCAAAACAATTAAAACTTTTCTCCATTAATAACCACTATAGGAAAAATTAAAATTAAAATGGAAGTTACACTCTTGGAAAACTGCAAAATATTTGAAAATGATTGATATTCTTTTTCAATTTATAATTTTAGATTTAAAGTTCTAAGAAATGTATATGGAATTCAGTATTCTTATAAAAATATGAACAAATAAATTAAGTAAAAACAATAAAGAACAACTAGAAGGATTTCTATACATAATTACAGTACACTTAAACTCAGGAATTTAATATTGATACCATACTATTCTCTAAAACACAGACTTTATTGAGTGCTTTTGCCCACTGCTTTAACAATGTCGTTTATAGCAAAAGAAAATTCAAGATCACGTGTTCATCTAGTTGTAATGTCTCTGGTCTCCCTTTTTTTTAGGTGCATGGTCTGGGAATGGAACCCGGGGTCTCTGGCATGGAAGGCAAATGTTCTACCACTGAACCACCTGTGCACCCTCTGGTGTCCTTTTAACTGGAAAAAGTCCTAAGCCTTTTTTTGTACTTCCCAACATTGGCATTTTTGAAGACGACAGACCTGTAGTTTTGTAGCATATTGCTCAATTTGGTTTCAACTGATGTTTTTTCCTGATTGGTTTTACTTGATACACTTTTGGCAAGAATACCATAGAATTCAAATTCTTAGTGAGTCATATCAGGAGGCACTTGTGGTCAGTTAGTCTCATTATGGGCAATGTCCACTTCTATTATTTTCTACCATAAAGTAATTAACAAATATCTTGTGGGAACATCTTCTGAGACTATGTAAATGTCCTGTGTAGAACAGAAAATTTGGAAGCACTTCAATAGTAGGAGATTGACGGGATAAGTTATGGCATATATAATACAGTATAACCATTCTAAATACTGTTGTAAGACAATGGCTAGATTGTGGGTGGATGTTTATTATATATTGTTAAGTGAAAATAAAAGGTGATTACAGTGTTGTGAGTAGTATACTATAGAGCCATATTTTACACATAACACCCCCACAATCCTGGACATATATATATTCTGCTGCAGGTTGTGTTGCCCAGAAAGCATACTCTGAAATGGATATTAGAATGAAAGTTTATTATCAAGGACTTTCAGGATCCACACCTATATGAGAGAAGGAAAAGAACATGAGTGGGACAGAGGGAGAAGGTATAACACATTTTGGCCAACACAAAACCTAATCTCACTGCATAGGAAGACTTGAGGTGGGAAAATCATTCCCACCCCCATCCCCCACCCCGTCTTCATACACGCACAGCAATCTGGCATTGTATGCAGATTGCCCACCCACCCACATCTGCAAAAGGGGGTGAAAGGCAAAGTCAGCAAACTCACCAGGAAAGAGGCAGGACAAGGCATTCAAGCAAAAGTTTTATTTCAGCGAGAAATAGAGCCACCCAGGCAGCCTTTCAAGAGAGGTAGTAACAGCTGGCTCAGCATGGCAGGGGATAGGATTTTTAAGGTTTAGGGTTAGGGAGTTGGGGGCCAAGGGTTAGGCAGGTCTCTATTGGCTAGTTTTCAGAAATAGGGGCCTAAGTGAGGAGTTGGCAGATTTCCATTGGTAAAATTTAAAATTTAAATACTGCCTTAGGCATGTAAATGCTGAAGGGTGGATAGTGAGTAAGGGGAGTTTATGCAAGAATGCATCTGCTGGAGAGTGGAGGCTGAGTAATGGGAGGTTATTGCAAGAGTGCAGCTGATGGAGGGTGAAGGAGACAATGGGTTGGCAAGGATTGGGGTGGGAGAGGATTTCTGAAATATTTGCCAGGAGTAGGTTACATGCTGGGGGAAAGGAGTCCTGTCCTCCAAACCTAGCAGGGGTTATGACATCAGGCTAGGTGTCTCTTCAGCCAAGGCAGTCATGAAAGAGGGCAACTGCAACCTTTCTAATACTTGGGGGAATAAGTACTTTTTGTCCTTAACTAGGGATCTGGGTGGCACAGCACAGCATCCATAACATGCACTATAATCCTATTGATATATTATTTTTATTTTCTTTTCTTGCCTCTATCATTTAAAATAATGTTCTATAATTACTAAATGCAGATGCTACTTATTTTTAGAAATAATCAAATTTATTTTCCAAAACAAAAATTACTGTGCTGCTTTGGAAAAGAAATACTCTGTATGCTTGAATAATTTTAAGAAGTAGTTCTGATACTTGAGTACTTGTAAGAAGTAGCTTTTGTGCTTGAGGAAGTTGGTTTCAAATCCACTCTGCTTTATGACCAGATATTTTACTTAATATTTCAGAGATTCAGATTTCTTATTTGTAGTGGGAGAAGGTAGAATTTGTGGGACATGAAGGAATGTTGTGATTGTGACAATCAGAAATGATTTTGCTAAATTACTGGCCACAAGTAAGTCCTTAATAAATGATAGTCACTATTTTTTCATTTATTTAGATTATTTATTTTGTTAACGGTTTGAGTGTTTCTATATGTTCAAAAATATCTACACATTCTATCTTTCAAGAAGTTAGCTCTGTATTAAAGGCAAAAACAATTAAAAATAAAAGCTTTTTTTTTCCTCAAAAGTGTTCCATTTTAGAATCACTCAGAAACAGAGGCAAGGCATTCTCTAGGTAATTGCTTAACCCTTTATCACCAACTAAATGTTCATATATCAAACAAATGAACTGAAAACAATGGAAAAGTGATAAATTGTGTTCTGTCATGTATAGAACAAGTTTCTAGATTTAAAGACATAATTTTCTTGGTTTTGTTCAATGCTAAACTTGATTTAAAAATGTCCCTTTAATACCTTGTTTTAGGGCTTAAAGTATAATTAACAATTTGTACAAAACTTAAATCCTCATGACTATTTGATGAAAAATTTTTAAGAAAGCATAATGTGATCAATCAAACAAACATTATTTGAATGCAGCTTTAGTAGTGTCATAGTCAGGTTCATGTGTCAACTTGGCCAGGTGGTGGTGCCTCGTTGTCTGGTCAGGCAAGTGCTGGCCTATCTGTTGCTATGAGGGCATTTCATGGATTTAAATCATGATCACGTTGGCTTCTGCAACATGGCTTCTGCAATGATGGGAAGTGTCTTCTGCAATGAGTGACACGTAATCTAATCACTTGAAGGCTTTTAAGGAGGATTCAGAAGAGACAGTCACTCTTCTTGCTTCAGCCAGCCAGCCTCTCCTGTGGAGTTTGTTCAGACCCTTCATCAGAGCTGCCATCTTCACAGCCTGCCCTACATGTTTCAGACTCTTCCATTCCCACAGTTGCCCAGTCAGCCTCTCCTGAGAGTTCATGGAGGACCTTCATCAGAATTGCCAGCTTGCAGTCTGCCCTACAGACCTTGGACTCAACATTCCCACAGTTACACAAGACACTTTTATAAATTTTATATCTATGAATATCTCCTGCTGATTCTATTTCTCTAGAGAACCTTAGCTAATACAAGTATACTTGACAATATTAATTGCAATTAAAGCTCAGAAAATTTAATTCTGATTTTTATATCATGCATTCTTTGCCACTCCTGCTACCTCTATGAAAATTCTAGCCTGCTTTCATTTCATAAATTACATTTTCTCCTTAATGTATATAATACTTTAAATTATTGACTTGAATGGATAAGAAATAAAATTAAATATCATATTGGTATCACTTTATTGTTTTATTTGTCTGACATAAATGTTCTTTGAACCATTATAAAGATTAACAGTGGAAAAGATTGCTGATAGACTGTCAAACCTAGTTCTGTGAAGTGGGACCTTGTTTTTATGGCAACTTCGATTCTTTTAAAAAATTGCAGACTATGAAAATTCCACTTAATTTGACTATAGCCACAACTGACTATTTAGAAAGGTATGACCCATTAACTTAGTCAAACAACTGAGCACTTTTTTGAAAACAAAATAAAACAGATAAAAATTCTTTCACACAAAATCTTCAGTCAAAACAGATGTTTGATACTACATAGAAACATAAAACACTTGAATGTATTTTGTGGTTTTAATAAATTATGGTAGCATTATATAGGCATATTATAAGAATTATTTTACTAATATCCTTTATAATAAAAGTTATATATTGAGTGTTAGAGTAGAACACACACTGTGCTTAGTGTATTAAAACATAATAAAAAATGAATCCTCGCAACATCCCAATGAGTGAAGCACAATCTTTGTGCCCATTTTAGAGAGGGAACTGAGGCTTGGGAAGGGTAACAATGTATAAAATGCCACACTGCTGTTGTGTAAATGTTGTTGTCATAAAAAACTAAAAACGGATTGAGATTGAAAGTAAATTCAGCACTGGAGGGCGGATTCAACAAGACGATAGTTTGAATGCTCAATGCAGTTTATTTACTTGCTTTATCACAAGCTGCCAATAAACTAATGCCCAATAACCAGGTCAAGGGCACAAAACACATTTAAAGAGAAGTATCTGAAACTGTAGCGCTCCACCTTTAAATGGATATGAGAAAGTCCTTTGGACCAAGAGCTGATGGACTGCAGGCAGGTACCTTTAACGAGAAGGTCTTAGGAGCCAGGTCCAATGTGGTGTCATAATTTCTTTAACATGTTCAAACACCCATTCTTCAAATTTCCAAGTTTAATATTCCAAACCATCCAAATATGTTACTGTGACAATTTTTCTTCTAAGTAAATATCATTTTTATAACACTAATAGGCAGGCAAGATCTCATAGCATGCTGCAGATTTTTTTCTGTTGCCTTGTAGGCAGTAGTTAATGAAGCCATTATTTTTTAACAGTGTATCACATAATCCTTTTCAGCCTCCTGTAAGAAGGAGTGGACCTATTTTGTCTCTTCCTCCAAGTGTTGTTTCACCTGATCATATTTTGCTAATGTTTTATTTACATTAATTAGAGTTAATTCCATATTAACAATATGATATACTTCATTGTTCAACCTCAGAGTTCTTTTATCTTTTATGGTTTGGGTGTAATGGAATTTTAAAAAAATATTTTTATTGACAAAACAACATACAAACACAAACTTTCTTAATATACAAACATTCCATACATGGTGTACAATCAATGACTCACTATATCATCACATAGTAATATATTAATTACCGTAATCATTTTGTATAACATTTGCATCACTTCAGAAAAAGAAAGAAAAAGAAAAAAGAAAAAACTCATACATCCCATACCCCTTACCCTCCCTTTCATCGACCACTTGCATTTCCATTTACCCCAATATATTTTAACCTTTGTTCCCCTTATTTTTTTTTCAATCAATATGTTTTCCTATCTGTCCATACCCTAGATAAAGGGAACATCAGACCCAGGTTTTCACAATCACATAGTCACATTGTAAACGTTATCTTTATACAATTATCTTCAAAAAACAAGGCTACTGGAGAACAGCTCTACAGTTTCAGATATTTCCCTTTAGCCACTCAAATGGTGTAATGAAACTTTCCTTCAATCGTAATGTTTGTAATTTGTTGAAATTTGATATAGCTTTGGAAGAGAAATTCCAACTTCCTTTCCTTATTCCAATAAGTATATATTTTTCATTTTTAAAGACATATTATCATAGTCCAATGACCTAAATCATGTACAAATGGTTTCTCTGGCATTTCTACTAAATTCATAGGTACATTTATTTCTGGCTTCTCTGTGTAGTTAGAAATTAGTTAAGTATCTAATGTTTACTCTTCTATACTCTCTACCGGTATCTGTAGACCTTCTATTTCTGTGGGTATTCTATCTGCTGTAAGCATTCACACTCTTCTTTGAAACTGGGGTATTGCCATAATATGATATCCCTATTTCCATATTCCTCCTTTGAAGGTAAATATTCATATTTCATATGCTCCTAAGTAATCATATCCATTGTTATAAGTCACATCTAATTTGGATCTAGTCAGATTATTGGCAATACTCAGTGTCCAATATCTACATGTTATGAGTCTTTAAACTTCCCACATAGCCCCTGTTGCAGCATATTACACTGGTTCATTAACTGAATTTTTTCAATAGTTTTCCTAATCTTTTCAGTATTAAAATCTATCTGACCTATTGTTCTTAAAATGTTCAATGATTCCTCTATGTTCCTCCCATGTTCCTGAATGTGATCCATGATTTCATATGCATTTTAAATTTGAAGTCCTAATATGAGAGCCTGTCATGGCATAGGCATTGAAAATTTTTTTGCATTTAAAAAAAAATCTTCTAATTTTACATCCATTTCCTCTTTCTGGTACTGTGACATTAAGGCTCCTTTCAATTCTCCTACTAATCCTTATAGGAATTGCAAAGCTTTCCTGCTTCTGTAGTTCTGCTTAAGTGGTAAATCCATAAACAGTAAGCTATATAGTTTTTTAAGTATTTAGTGCATATTTGTGCTTTCACATTATCTATAATGCTGTCTTATTAAATTGTAAGGTATATGCTGTTATTTATGATCAACTATTTGAAGAAACTTTCTTTTCCTTCTTCCACTCCTTTCCAGTTCAAGGTACTCATTCCCTGGGAACACATTTTTCCCCATATCTGCATACAAACCCTTGTCTCTGGCTTCACTGTGAAAAGAACAATCCCAGGCTAAAGGAAATTGTTAGTTTTCTACACAAATATAAATCACCAGAATCTTGCCAGAAGAAATAGAAAACCTAGATAGACTGATTGCCATTTAAGAAATTGAACTGAAAGTAAAAATATTGCTTTCACTCCCACTCTATTTGAAAGGTATCAGGCCCAAATAAATGTGATTTTCATTGTACCTTTAAGGAACGGATAATCCCTGTTACATTACAATCTCTAAAATCTAGAAAATGAGGAAATGCTTCCCAGCTCCCTTTATGAAACAATTATGAAAAGTTAAACAAAGACAGAATAAAAGAAAATCATAGTCCAATCTGTCCTCTGAATATAAGTAAAAAAATGCTAAATAAAGCATTAGAAATTTAAGGAAAATATGAGAATATCTAATAAGATAAAATGCCTGAATCCTATGATTCAATAATGCAAGTTTAGATATATGCCTTAGAAAAATTCATGCACATATGCACAAGATTGGTTGCTGAATCAATGTTTACAGTGTCAGAAAGCACAACACAATTTAAACACTAATCATAGTGAGTGGATAAATGACAATGTCTTGAATAGATGGAATATTATATAGCAGCTTAAGAGAATGAACTAGATCTTTATATAAATAATGTGGCAAGATTAGTATAAATTAATTGTGTTAGATCTTTATATATTAACGTGGATAGACCTCAGAAACAATGTTGAGTAAAAAAGCAAATTGCAGAATGATATATACAGTATAATATATATATTCTTAAAGCAGCCCAGACAATAGTATATAGTTTTTCATGGATGAATACTTTTACTGTATAAGAACATGATGGGAAATCTACACACCAGAAAAAGTGTGGTGCAATTATGATAGCTTTAGTATTCATTCTAGAAGGTGGCTAATTACACTTGTGTGTATGGTTCTTTGTAATTTTTATATATTTTAATAATTTTCATAATAAAATTGTAACCCTGATCGGTAGACAAATTTTCAGTAGTTTTGTATTCATGCAGCCCTTAACAGTTCATTAAGAAAAGGAGGAACACTCTGAATGCTATAAAAATGTGCAGCCTTAATAAGAAGTATATAAATTGGAAATATGATTATATACTACACACATAAAATGAATACTTGCATATTCAAGTATTCAGTGACCAATACTTGCATATTCGAGCAGGAATGAGATTTCCTTTGGCTTCTTTAAAATAAGTAAAAATATATGTGACTGTATGAATGGATGGACTTATATATGTACTACATATGCATCTATGTCTCAGAGTATGTATGCAGCGATCTGTCTGTCCATCTGTCCATATATTGAGCTATCTATCTAGATTTATGTATCTATCTATATATCTATCTACATATGTATGTATATATATGTATGCATGTATTTATCTCTCTATCATCTATCTGTTATGGGTTGAATGGTGTCCCCCCAAAAGATGTGTTCAGGTTCTAACTCCCAGTCCTGTGAATGTGATCCTATTTGAAAATAGGTCAAAGTGGATTAGAAAGTGGATTAGAGTCCTAATCCAGTGTAACTGGAGTTCTTAAAAGGAGGGGAGAATTAGACACATTCACACAGACACTAGGGAGAACTCCATTGAAGACTGAAAGCAGAGATTTAAGTCCAAGGATTGTCAGATTGTCATCTAGGAAAAGGCAAAGAAGGATTCTCCAGTTTTCTGTCTTCTAGTCTCTAACTATGAGACAAATTTCTGTTGTTTTAAGCCACTATATCTATCTAATCTATCTATCTATCTATCTATCTATCTATCTATCTATCTATCTATCTATCTATCTATCATCTATCTATCTATCTATCTTTCTGATCTAATGCAGTGTTAGTGAGGGAAACATATACACTGCTGATAATAGTGTAAAATCTTTCCTGAAAGGAATTTAATGATATTTATTGAAACTTCAACATTTTTATATTCTTTGCCTAATTCTTCTTCTAGTAATTTATCTTAAGATAATAATCAGTGCTGTATGGAAAAATATAAGTTCATTATACACTTAGCTATAATAATGAAAAGTCATAAATAACTAAGTGGCCTACATTAGATCATTGGTTAAATACCTTATGGGCCCATTGATAGTATAGAATTCTATATAACCATTTAGAACAACATTTTTAGAACTATATCTACAGATAGGGGGAAATTTCCACAATATAATCTAAGATGTGAAAAAACAAATGACAAACCCATGTATATACCATATAGCATATACACACACACACACACATTCACACATACTGGAGGGAAATACATACATCAAAATAGTGCCACTTGTAATTTCTAAGTTTTAGAATAATGAATGATTTTTATAATATTATCTGTTTTTCTTGATATTCCAAATTTTCTATAATGAATGCATATTTCTTTTAAACACTGTGCTCCTAAAGTGTTAATAAAATCTTTGTCTGGTACATCTGTAGTGGTTTATACCTTATAATACACATTGTCATTTAGTGTTATTTTGTAGTCATCTATCAACTATAATAGAAAGCAGCTGGCTGGATCATTATACAATCCAGTACTATATATAGGGTACCTAAATCAGGCCTATTTTCTTATTGTGCAACTTCTTTTGGACAGATCTAAAGTATTGCTGCTAAATGCTTTGAGTCCATTAACACAATAAGGCTGTAAATAGTGGTAAAACTGTCACTTTCACAGACACTGTATCTTTTAATTATCCATAGGGAAGGAAATTAAATGTATTTGGTATTCAGCTAGAGTTCCAGTCATATCCAGAGTAAAGAGAATAACAGTGGACTAAATTGCTGAATTAGCAATTAGTAAATTAGCAATTTACTCAACTTATAAGGGCCTTATAAATTGCTGGGCCTTATAAGTTGAGTAAAAGTTTTCCTCAAAGGCTAGGCTTGAAAATTTTAAAAATCATTCAGTATTCTTGCTATAATTTAGAAAATTTGGGGGCAGTTCCTTATGG
This sequence comes from Myrmecophaga tridactyla, assembly GCA_004026745.1. Lineage (NCBI taxonomy): Eukaryota > Metazoa > Chordata > Mammalia > Pilosa > Myrmecophagidae > Myrmecophaga > Myrmecophaga tridactyla. The sequence goes on from PVIY010012639.1 coordinate 15,181, forward strand.
AAATCATCTAACAATGCTTGAGTGAAATACCAATAAAGTTTTGGGAAAAGTATATAAGAGACCTAGAAACATCTCACTTGATAAAAAAAGAAAATAGAAAATAAATTTAAATGATTAATATTCCTACCAATACAGACACCTGTTTAGGTTTAAGTACTTTAAAACATCTAAAAGATGATTATCTGTGTAAAATAGCTATCCATATGTATTATTATTTGGGAGAAGATTGAGAAAGCAATCTGATTTAGATTATAAACATTTAAGAAACAGTGAGTCACACCTCATTTATCTAGCATGAGGTATTCCAGCTAATGAGATCTTACCTCTTATAACACTTAAAGTTTTATTGCTCTAAAATATATTTTATATAAAAAATATATTTATAATATGCCATGCACTGGGCTAGGCACAGGGAATGAATACGTCAACAGGGCACAATCTTTTATAACTTTCATTTATAATAATTGGCTTCATTCCTGGCTACCCCACTAAACTACTAGTGCCCAAAGGCAAATTATATGTCTTATTTGTTTTTGTGTTGTCAGAACATAGCACAGTTCTTAGTATATATATTAGGTACCTAATGAATATTTAATGAAAAAAAGTCTTTTATATTCTATTGCCTTTCTTTGCTGCCAGCTGTCATATCTTACAGTTGTTTATCTGTTATTTATCTTTCTAATATGTAAATCATTCATTTATATATCTGTGTCTAATGCTTGCAAGGTTATATTTAAAAGCTTTCAGAGATACAAAGGTGAGCAACATATGGAACTTCCCCTCAGGGAGCTTATAAAACTTTCTTTTTAGTTGGAGCATTTGGGAACATGAGATGTATAAAAATACCTGTAACAAAGCACATGTTAAGTGTCAGACACTAGTGAAAAACTGGACAAATCAATTAGCCTTTCCCTAGTCCTCATTACCCTGACCTTTCTGTAACTTTCATGGCACTTTAAAGGATGAGGAAATGGCTCTTTATAGAACATAAATGAAGACAATGGCATTGTGGGAAATAAGATTAGCTAGATACGAATCCTGCCAGTAAAGATTGTCCAGTTTGATGCAGCCATAACACATTTACATAAATAACTAGAATAATAAGGAGAAATTGGAAGTGCCAAGAGAAAAGTATAGATAATAAGCAATGGGAACTCAGCAGAAGGATAGATCATTTCAAGTTTTATTCTTATGAAATATGTACTTTCTGACAACTGTCCTCTCAGAAAGTTTTACTCTTTTTAAAAAGCCTGTGGCATTTTTTCCCCCGATGATTGAAGTCACTAGAAGTCTGTTCTTTGGATAAGTAACCTGTCACTCTATGCACCTTTTTGGGAAAGCAATCATTTAAGTGTAGAGGCAGAAAATAGAAATATTAAGGAAATCTAAGAGCAGAATGATAAGTACTTGGTAAGAATAGGACTTCTTCATTAGTGCAGCCCCTTTTGGAGGGAGACCAATCATTGGAAGTGTAAACAATGATTTCATTCCAGTGCATGAAAAGAGAAAAAAATCAACATAGATGTAGCTGATACAAAAAAGCAACATGATCAATTTTATAAGTTTCACAGGGAAAATCTGTACCATTGCTTTAAAACTACCACTCATATTTATTTTGTCTATATGAGATACCAATAACCTGCCATTAAAAAAACATATAATAAGACAAAATCATTAAACCAAGAACATTTTAGTATAGCTGGGATAGAACTGTTACCATTTGAGGGGTGTATTGTGGGGTAAAAAGGGTAGTTCAGTGGTAGAATTCTTGTCTGCCATGCAGATGACCCCTGTTTGAGTCCCAGCTCATACATCTCTAAAAAAAAAGTCAACAAATGGTGCTGCAATAGCAGGATACCCTCAGGGAAAAAGAGTGAAATGTGACCCCCACAACATATCATACAAAAAACCAAAATAACCAGTTACCATTTGGAGTATGAAAAGCACATCTTTTTGGTAAAATAACAACCCACAAATTGATTGAAAGCAGGTTAGTTTGCTTCGTTGCCAGAAATTATCCCCTAAACATCACACTTTTCTGAGGGAGGGTGGTACTTTCAGTGGAAGAATTGATCAGAATGGCTATTATCTGTGTAGAAGGATTGAGCTTTGCAAAAACAACATCTGGCATGATTAAACTTGACTGCCAAGGTAGAGCCTACAGTGAAGGAAAAGAGTGTGATAAAATGTTACTCATGTCAGCAGAATCACTCGACTAGCAATGTGAATCATAAGAGTGGCAAAGTGGCTATAATTCAATCCAAAAAGTCAGTGAGACAGGCACTCTGCTTTCTTTAGGGAAATTGTAAAAAGCAAAGTGACAAACTCTTTTCCAACAAATCCATATTGTTAAAGGTTCAATGTGTTTGCAGAAGTAACTTATTAACTCATAAGGAATTGTGAGTTTATGAAATAAAGCACATTTACAGTCAAATTCCTAAAGGTAGACTGAAAGTGATGATGGACTGGGGATTGTGTATTTCTATGTTATGCATTGTATTTTCCTTGTATTGAGCATATAAATATTTAGCAATTGGCATGATGATATCTGTTCATTTAGAGAGGGGCTAGCAGTGATTTTAAAACATTGTAAAGCATAATGTATTAATTTTTCCTTTTCCATAATGTTTGATGATTGAATTTTGAAAGTATGTTAATTCATGGGGACATTATAAAATAACATTAATACGAAAGTCTTCTTTATATTTTAACATTTTGAAAACTTCAAGGATGGTAGTAAAATCTTTCATTCCAGACTAAATACAGGTAGTTATTGTAGATTTTTTTCTTCTTTTCCGACCCTCTTAGTACTGAGATAGTTTGGAAATTGTATGGATTTAAGAAACTGTAAACTTTGTCACTTTCTAATATCGGCACCTTTAGGTTTTAATTTCCTCCCCTATAAAATAAGAGAAGTGGAATAATAATCTCTAACATCCTTTCCAGTCCTGACAATCTGTGATACTGTTTTTTTTCTTTTCATGACTATTTCTTTCATGAGATTCGAGAGATTTTAAATTTCAGCATCAATTTAAAGGTGTCATTTCTCAATAACTAATGCACCATATAGCATTTATTACATAATGTTGTACTTATTTGTCTATTAACCTTTTTTAGAGTCTGAGAGCTTTGAAGGCAAGGACTATTTCCTTTATCAGCTAGCACAATGTCTGGCACATACTAATGCTAAATGAATGGATGACTAAGCATATGTATATTTATAGTTGTAATTTTGATTACTTGACTGATAAAAAGCTAGACACTTAAGTTTGTGTTTGTTGGCTTGCGTCACCAAAGGGCTTGATCTCTGCTCTTCATTATAAGTTTGCTGCATTGATTGAAATTATTGATATGAAGGGGGCTTTTGCAATCTCATATGTGTTGCATAAAAGTTAAGTTCCATTATCATTTTTTCATAGTGGAATGGGAACCTTGAATTGCTCAAAAGGAATGGGTTGTGTCTCTCTTTATTACAATTCTCATTTCCTAATAGAATTGTTAATTCCTGACAAGTTTTTTTTGCAAAAATTATTTTTCCAAATATTCCATTCTCAAGTTGAAAGATCTTTAGGGGCAAGTTCCACAAAACTTTAGGAATGCTGAAATATCTTCGACTTTGAAGAACTGAAATCACATTATAAAAATTATAGAGGGGGCGGACCACGGTGGCTCAGCAGGCAAGAATGCTTGCCTGCCATGCCAGAGGACCCGGGTTCATTTCCCGGTGCCTGCCCATGTAAAAAAAAAAATTGTAGAGGAATCACCTTGCTTTTCCTTTCTAGGAGAACTTCTAAAATGAGAACCATGCATTTCATTCTATTTGTCAATGTACTTCCTAAGAAACAATGCAATTATTAGCCTTTCCCAGAAGTAAAACTGATAGGATTTTTACCACATGCCAGTTGCATGAAATGTTGATTATAAATGGCTCATGGTGTGACTATATTATAAATGGCTCATGGTGTGCATGTGTGCTACTGATAGGTAATAGAATTTACAGAATCAAAGTAGCTACATGGAACTCCAGAAATCCTATTGTATTAGCATGCCAGTTAAATATGAAAACATGAACAGAAAAACATAATACTTGATAGGAATTTGAATATTGCAATCATATTGAACTGTGTATGTATTATATAATAATCACTATTAAATATATTCCGTACTATATAAATGGCACATGAATATGTTTGGTAATTAAGTGTTCAGATTCTAATATTGGTAGAACAATGAATCTCTAAGATATTTCATATTCCTTATAAATATCTCACTCACTTATTGGTTATTTCAGTGAAATAGTCAGGATTGTGTCATTATGCCAAGCCAACCAGCTAATTCCATTTTTAAAAATATCAGGCTAACATCAGGAACACAAAATGTCTGGTTGAGTGACTGAATATGTTACTTTTTGAACATGTGTTTGGTGCATGTAGATGTGACCTTACTAAGTACCAAAGCTTTCAATAATTAATAGCATTGTCCCTACCTGCTTAAGGAAGGATCTTCCAAATTGTCATAACTAGAAGTATTGTTTTGCAACTCAGTCTATATTGGAGATTATTAGTCCTTTTAATATATTCAAATTAATCATCAATTAACACTGAGGGGAAAATTGTGTTCTATTTATATTGTATAGCTTGTTTTACATAATGTGTTCAATGTATGAATTCTATATCAAATGTAACATTAATTTTGCATTAATAAGAATTCTATTAAAAGCAAAAGAAACAACTGAAATGAACCTGAGAATAAAGGGGAATTTATTGTTTTATATTAATGAAAAATTCAAAAGTGAATCTATGTTTAGGTATTCCTGGTCTGGGGATTCAGTATTGTCAGGCCATCTGTCTCTCCCTCTCCTCTCTCCATCTCCCTCTCTTTTCCTGTCTCCCTAACTCTCCTTCTCTTTCCCATTCTCCCACTACCTCTAACTCTTCAGCATTTCTCAGTTCTGATTACTCTGATTATCTTTCCTTGACTTCATACTTTCCCACTGCAGACAGGCTTTCTCTAAATGGTAGAATATATCCACAAACAACTCCATGATCCCAAGGTCACTTTTCCTCAAACCTGTAATTTGAACAGCTGCGCTTGTTTGCATATCCATCCCTGGACCAATCACTGTGGTCCAGGAAATGGGGTAGTAATTAACTTTCTTCTCTCTGGGCCAATGGTTGATGGTGAGAGGGGGGAGGAAAGGTGTGTGTAGTATTGTTATTGTCAGCTCTACTGGAATGAAATTAGTAGAATAAAGAAAGATCAGTTTCCCAAAGGAAAGGACGTGTTGAGCTGACAGAACAGCTGTCCAATAAAATTTCATGAGAAGGTTTCAATATATCTTTTGCAGAATCCACTGTCTACTTCAAAATTGTTTCCTAGCATTACAATTCAGAATGTATTGGCTAAATATGGATAATTTAAAAATATGCTGACTTTTCCATTCATAAACAGTCTTGTAATAAAAATCTTTTAGATAAAAAGATAGTTGTTTAGTTAATTTTTGTTTTAGTATATGGGAGATTCTTTTTCTTTTGCTTTCTTTTTTTCTCTTTTAGAGAAATTGTGTGTTTACAGAGAAATCTTGCATAAAGTACAGGATTCTCTTATACCACCCTTTTAACCCCTTGTATTGCTGTGGAACATTTGTTACAGCTGATGAAAGCATATTTTTATAATTATACTATTAACTATAGTTCATGGTTTAACTTAGGGTTCACTGTTTGGGTAGTGTAGCTCCATGGATATTTTTTCTAATTTTTATACCAACCTAACATTTTCCCTTTTAACCATATTCAGATAAATATTTCAATGCTGATAATTACTTTCATAAAAATGTGCTACCATCACCACCATCCATTACCAAAATTTTTCCATCATTCTAAATAGGAATCCTCACATTTTAAGACTTAACTTCTGATTCCTTATCCCGAACCTTTCCCCTGGTAACCTATATTCTAAATTCTGAATCTATGAGTTTGCTTATTTTAATTACTTCAGATTAGTGAGATCATACAGTATTTGTCCTTTCGTGCCTGGTTTATTTCACTCAACATAATGTCTTCAAGGTTCACCCATGTTGCTGCATGTATCAGGATTTCATTCCTTTTTATGGTTGAATAACATTCCATTGTATGTAGTATGTATACACCACATTTTGTTTATCCATATATCACTTGATGGACATGTAGTTTGCTTCTATCTTGTGGCAATTGTAAATAATGCTGCTGTGAACACTGATGTAAAAATGTCTGTTCGAATCACTGCTTTCAGTTCTTTAGTCCTTTTGGGTATATACTTAATAGTGGGACTGCTAGGTAGTTATGGTAATCCTATATTTACCTTTCTGAGGAACCACCAAACTGTCTTACACAGTGCGTGCACCATTTTACATTGCCACCAATAATGAATGCGTTCCTATTTCTCTGCATCCACTCTGACACTCGTAATTTTCCATTTTTTAACAGCAGCCATTATAATGGGTATGAAATGGTATCTTATTGGTCTTGATTTGTGTTTCCCTGATGGCTAATGATTTTGAACATCTTTTCATGTGCTTTATGGACATTTGTATATCTTTTTTGGAGAGATGACTGAGACATTCATTCTTATTTGTATCATTTAAATATGTTTATTTTATGGTAAAATATTTAATTTGTAGAAAATTTATAAATTATGAAAATGTAAAGAAAAAAATTTAAAACACTTATAATCCTATACTCAGAGATAGCTTTTTGGAGTCTTTTTCAGTACTTTAAAAATGCATGTACATATGTAATATATATTTTAAAAAATAAAATTGGATCATGCTGTATAAGACAGTTTGAATCCTGCTTTTTTCCATTTCACATTATGCGCAAGCACTCTCCCAGATTGTTTATTCTTTTGCATATTGTTCATTTTTTATGGGACAGTACAATTTTTTTTAAACTAGAAAAGAGATAAAGTTTGTTTATTCCCTAGCCAATATTTACCATTGAAAATAAGGCTCATCGTGACAAGTTATTAGGAAAGTCTGAATGAGGGTGACACTTATTAAAAGCAATTTTTTTTTCATAGTCAGTATCCTTTTTATTTTGGGGATGGATTGGGTAGGGGGTCCAGGCTTCTCATCATAGCTAAGGTCTGGACTCTGGGTTTTGAGAAACAAATTCATCTCTGCAACTTGCCCCATTTTACAGATGTGCAAACTGATACAAAAAAGTGAAAGCTTCCGCAGGTGTAACTTGGATGGTAAAGAATAATACAAATGAGCTTTGTAGCATCATACTAGATGCTAAGAATATGCCTCAGAATAACCTATGGAACTTAAAAAAGATACCCAGATCCCACCCAGACTTATCTAATCAGAGTGTTCAGGGATGGGATCAAGAAGTGTTTATTTTAAGTTCTTATGGGGTTCTGAAAAGTACCTCTTACTAAAAACCAATGCATTGTAATATACCTAATTATATTTAGGTTGTTTGGTTTATATGGTTTGCTTATTTCCCCCCTCCCTTATCCAGCTCAATTTCTGTTAACACAGCACATCTGAAGCCAATATTTTGATACTTCACCGGGAGTATTCTCAATGAGCCCACTGACTGACTCACCCTTCTATTTGCCGGGCTTCTAAACTTAGGAAGGCTGTATGCACCAATGTCCCATATGACCCCAATTCATAGTCACATGTGTAAAAGGATCACACAAAAATACTTTTGCATTCCAGGCTGAAATTCAGGGCATGCAATTCTGTCCTTGGATGGTGTAAGAACCTGGTTCCTTTCTGTCTGTAGCCTTCCTCAGTCTTGGAGCTCAAGAACTCTCACAGCCTCTTGAAGCTTACAGCGATGCCTGCTTGGTTCAAGTAAGTCAATGACATTCAGGGATTCTCTCTCAACTGGAAGGGGGCATGGTGAATGTGGCGATGCCTGCTAGCTTTCTCTCCAAGCTTCTTGCTTCATGAAGCTCCCCTGGGGTCGTTTTCCTTCTTCATCTCCAAAGGTCTCTGGATGCATGGACTCTTGTGGTTCCCATGGCTCTGCTCACCAAAAGCAACTTTTAAATTTAACAGATAATGTTGAATGTTTATAAGATCTAAGAATCATGTTATACATTATTATAGTATGTTATGCTGTCTCTGCTTATTGAATATTCTTATATAAAAAAGTCTGTGAAAATTGTCTGCAGATTTTAAAGGATGCCATCTAGCACATCACACTTTTGCACTTTATATGTATGTAAAACATATATCATCCAGGTGTTAACCTGTTAACTTAATAGTTTTGGAAAAATTTCTGTCTGATCTAAATACTTAGAGTAATGTGTAAGTGTGTGTGTGTATGTTTTGCTGAGCCCTTAATATTACAGATCATGCAATAAAAAGGTTTTTCTTCTATTTTTGACCATTTAGAGAAGTGGTGCTTAATCCTGTTTGCCCATCAGAATCACCTGAAGGATATTAGAATGACGAGAGAAGCCCAGATCCCATCCCACCTCTGCAAACTCAGAAGCAACCAGGGTTGGATAAGTTGCCAACTTGTTTCAGATGTGAGCATTTGTGGTACGTATTTCAACTGTACTCCAGCCCCTGCTGTGTCCCACCATGTTATCTTTCTTTTCCTATATTAAGTCATGTTATCATGTTCTTTTACATACCAATGTAAATGGCCTTCAATTTCTGGGATAAGGAGAGTGAGGCCTAATGATGGCTGAGTTCCTATAATCTCGTTTTTCATACTTAATTTTTGTGAGTTTTCATCTGTTTTCTACTCAAGTGGCCTGGGTTCTCGAAATAACCACTTTTTAAAACATTTTTATTGTGTAGTATAACACATATACAAAGCAAAGAAATAAAAAAGCAATAGTTTTCAAAGCACTCTCCAACAAGTAGTTACAGGACAGATCCCAGAGTTTGTCATGGACTACCATATGATCCTCTCAGAATTTTCCTTCTAGTTGCTCCAGAATATAGGAGGCTAGAATGCTTAAATATTTTTTTATCACCTCAATCGACTTTTTTTCTTTCTTTTCTGTGAAAAATAACATATATACAAAACAGCAATAAATTTCAAAACACAGCACAACAATTAGTTGTAGAACAGATCAGAGTTTGAAAGGGTTACAATTCCACAATTTTAGGTTTTTACTTCTAGATGCTCCAAGATACTGGAGACTAAAAGAGATATCAATTTAATGATTCAGCAATCATATTCATTTATAAAATCCTGTCTTCTCTGTATAACTCCACCATCAAATTTGATCTTTCTATCCCTCTCTGTAGGGGTGTTTGGACTATGGCCATTCTAACTTTTTCATGTTGGAAGGGTCTGTCACTAATATAGGGTAGGGAGATGGAATTATCTGATGTTCTGGAGAGGCTGGGCCCTCTAAGTTTCAGGATTTATCTGGACCAGGGGCCCATCTGAAAGTTGTAGGTTCCTGGAAAGTTACTCTAGTGCATGGAACCTTTTTGGAATCTTATATATTGCCCTAGGATTGGTGGAATGGTCCTTGTTGGGCTTTGGCAAGTTCTGATAGGTTGCAATGTCTAACTGAAGCTTGCATAAGAGCAACCTCCAGAGTAGCCTCCTGAATCTATTTGAACTCTCTCTGCCACTGATAGTTTATTAGCTACACTTCATTTCCCTATTTTGGTCAGGATGGAATTGTTGATTCCATGGTTCTAGGGCTGGATTGATCCCTGGGAGTCATCGCCCACATCACCAGGGAGAGTTTTACCCCTGGATGTCATGTCCCACATAAGAGGGAGGGCAATGATTTCACTTGCAGAGTTGGGCTTCGAGAGAGTGAAGCCACACCTGAGCAACAAAAGAGGTCCTCCAGAAGTAACACTTAGCCATCCCTATAGGTAGTCTAAGCTTCTCCACTACCTATATAAGCTTCACAAGAGTAAGCCTCAAGATCAAAGGCTTGGCCTATTGATTTGGGTGTCCCTAAAGTTTGACACAGTATTGGGATTTCCTGATGGTAAAGTTTAATAGTTCCATATTTTTACTCCTATCCCTCAAGGGATTTTGCCAATACTTTTTGATTATCTGCTTAATATACTCTAGGATATATCCAGGGATTATGTTAGACTATACAGGATTAAAGGACATCTTTCTTATTCTGGGCTCCCTGCATTTCAATTGTTAAAATGAGCTGTACAGATAGGTTGAGTTAGATTATGTGCTACAGAAAATTTTGGTCCCAGACCAAATAAACCTTTCTTCCTTTGGTCTCAAAGAGTATGTGTGGTTCTAAAATATAGACACTGTCTTCCTTACCCATGTGTTCTGAATTACTTTAACCTCAACCTGATGGACTTCATTCTTATCTCTCAACGTCAGGTTACATATACGTATGTTTATATATATATAAAACAGCCTCTCAAAATCTAGAGATAATAATTACCACTCTGGACTAAATTTGTCTGCTATAAAAGCTTACAATTTAGGCCGCTGTTTTCTTGTAAGCATTTTCTAAAGGAGACCATACCATTGTTGTTCTTTTGTTTCTGACTTATTTTGCCTCACCAAATGTCCCACACATTCATTCACATCGTTGCTTGCCTCATGACTTTGTTCCTTTTTGGTAGCAGCACAACATTTGCTCCTAAGTATACACCATCATTTGCCAATCTACTTCTCCATCAGAGCATCCTTCAGCCATCTACATTCATAAGGGATCATGTATAGAGCCCAAAGTCCACAGTCCAACAACACTCTCAATTTTAGATAATTTCATTGTTTCCAAGAGAAAGAAAACCAATAAACACGCCCTCACCAAATAGGAAATCTAAACCTCCTCTTAACTCTTGTCCTTCCCCCCATTATTTACCTCTGCTGTTGCTGTGATAGTGCTGAAGTTTTCCTTTTAACATAGCCCATAGCATGCAATAACAGTTTCCCCCCTGTACCCTGGACCTAAAATCTCTTTGTACATGAATCATATGTTTGAAGTGGTTCTTATAAATCTAATTTTTATTTCTAGTGTTAATCAGTGGGACACGTAGGTCTATACAACCCCTTTCAATCTGGTTCATCTTCATATGGTAATATTACATATAGACCCACTAGTGAACTGCCCTCACTTCTATCTATTCCCTTACATTGGAGTTCAACCTCATTAGCTAGCCATTCACCCATCTCTAGCTTCTATGTATCTCTAAGTCCCTTATTCTGCATCATAAGCCTCTGATTTTACCTTTACCATGGTCATAAAAGTAGAATCATACAGTATCTATCATTTTATGTCGGATTTATTTCACTCAGCATTATGTCCTCAAGGCTTATCCATCTTGTCATGTGCTTCAGGATGTCATTTTGTCTTACTGCTGCACAATATTCCATCATATGTATATACAACATTTTGTTCATTCACTGGTCTATTGGTGGGCATTTAGTTCATTTCCATCTTTTGGAAATTATAAATAATGCTGCTATGAATATTGGTGTGCAAATGTCTGTTTGTGTCATTGCTTTCAGCACTTCTGGGTATATACCAAGTAGTGTTATTGCTGGGTCATAGGGCAACTCAATATTTAAGTTCTTAAGGAACTGCCAGTCTTCTAAAATGGCTGCACCGATATAAATTCCCACCAGCAGTGCATAAGTGTCCCAATTTCTCCACCTCCTCTCCAACAATTATAGTTTTCTCTTTGTTTAAAAGCAGCCATTCTTATAGGTGTGAGGTGATATCTCATTGTTGTCTTGATCTGCATTTCCCTTATACCCAATGAAAACATCTCTTCATGTACTTTTGAGCCATCTGTATTTGTGCTTCAGAAAAATGCCTATTCATACCTTTAGCCCATTTTATAATTGAGTTGTTTGTTCTTTTGTTGTTGAGCTGTGTGATTTCTTTGTGTGTACAGAATATCAAACCTCTGTCCGATATGTGATTTCCAAATATTTTCTCCCGTTGAGTTGGCTGCCTCTTCACCTTTCTGACAAAGTCTTTTGAGGTGCAGAAGTATTTGATTTTGAGGAGTTTCCATTTATCTATTTTTTCTTTTGTTGCTTGTACTTTGGGTGTAAAGTTTAGGAAGTGACCTCCTATTACTAGGTCTTGAAGATGTATCCCTAAATTTTATTCTAGAAGCTTTATGGTGCTAGTTCTTATATTTAGGTGCTTGATCCACTTTGAATAAATTTTTGAATAGGGTGTAAGATAGGGTTCCTCTTTCATTCTTTTGGCTATTGATATCCAGTACTTCCATGCCCATTTATTGAAAAGACTATTTTGTCCCAGTTCAGAGGATTTGGGGGCCTTGTCAGAAATCAATTCACCATATATTTGGTGGCCTATTTCTGCACTCATGATTCAATTCTATTGGTCAACTCTTCTATGTTTGTGCTAGTACCATGCTGTTTTGATTGGTATTGTGTTCAATTTGTAGATCAATTTGGACATAATTGACATCTTAACTATATTTAGCATTCTTATCCATGAGGAGGGAATGTCTTTCCACCTATTTAGATCTTTTTTGATTTATTTTAGCAATGTTATGTAGTCTTCTGTGTACAAGTCCTTTACATCCCTGGTTAAGTTCATTCTTAAGTACTTGATTCTTTTAGTTGCTATTTTGAATGGAATTTTTTCTTTAACTGACTCCTCGGTTAGGTGATTGCTTGTATGTAGAAACATTATTAATTTTTGCACTTTAATTTTATATCCTGCCACTTTGCTGAATTTGTTTATTAGCTCGAGTAACTTTGCTATACATTTCTCAGGATCTTCCAAGTAGAGTATCATTTCATCTGAAATAATGAAAGTTTTACTTCTTCCTTTCCAATTTGGATGCCTTTTATTTCTTTGTCCTGCCTGATTGCTCTAGCTGGAACTTCTAGCACAATGTTGAATGATAGTGGTGTCAGTGGGCATCCTTGTCTCCTTCTTGATCTTAGGGAAATGCTTTCAGTCTCTCTCCATTGAGTACGATGCTGGCTATCAGTTTTTCATATATTTCCTTTATTATAGTGAGGTAGTTACCTTTGATTCCCATCTCTGGGTGTGTTTTTATCAGAAAAGGATGTTGAATTTTGTAAAATGCTTTTTCAGCATCAATCGAGATGATGGGATTTTCCCTTTCAATTTGTTAATGTGCTATATTACATTACTTGATTTTCTTTTGTTGAACCATCCTTGCATTTCTGGTACAAACCCCACTTGGTTGTGTTGTACAATTCTTTTGATGTGTTCTTGGATTCAATTTGCTAATATTTTGTTGAGAATTTTTGCATCTATATTCATTAGGGAGATTGGCAGCAGTTTTCCTCTCTTAGAGCATCTCCACCCAGTCTTGGTATTAAAATGATATTAGCTTCTTAAAATGAGTTAGGTAGATTTCCTTTTCATCAGTTTTCTGAAAAGTTTGAACAGGATTTGTGTTAGTTCTCTTTGTAATGTTTGATAAAATTCACCCGTGTAGCCATCTGACCCTGGGGTTTTCTTTGTCAGAAGGTTTTTGATGACTGATTGAATATCTTTACTTGTGACTGGATTGTTGAGATCTTCTATTTCTTCCTAGGTCTGTGTAGGTTGCGTGTGTGTTTACAGGAATTTGTGCTTTTCTTCTAAGTTGTCTAGTTTGTTGGCATATAGTTGTTCATAATATCCTCTTACGATTTCTTTTATTTCTTCAGGGTCTGTGGTAATGCACCCTTTCTCATTTTATGATTTTGTTTATTTGCATCTTCTCTCTTTTGTCTTTGTCAGTCTTGCTAGTGTCCTGTCAGTTTTATTGATTTCTCAAAGAACCAACTTTGGGTTTTATTGATTCTTTCTATTGTTCTTTTTTCTCCTATTCATTTAGCTCTTCTTTAATCATTGTTATTTCTCTTTTTCTATTTGCTTTGGGGTTGGTTTGTTGTTCTTTCTCAACTTCCTCCAGGTGAGCAGTTAGGTCCTCAATTTTAGCTCTTTCTTATTTTTTATAGGCATTTAGTGTGATAAATTTCCCCTTAGTACAGCCTTTGCTGCATCCCATAAATTCTGATAAGTTGTATTCTCATTTTCATTCCTCTCCAGCTAGCTACTGATTTCCCTTCCAATTGCTTCTTTGACCCACTGGTTGTTTAAGATTGTGTTATTTAATCTCCATATATTTGTGAATGTTCTTGTTCTTTGGTGGTTATTGAGATCCAGCTTCATTCCATTCAGAGCAGAGAAAATGCTTTGAATAATTTCAATGTTTCTAAATTTATAAAGACCTGTTTTGTACCCCAACGTATGATCTATCCTGGAGAATGTTCCATGAGCACTAGATAAGAATATATATCTTTGTGTTTTGGGGTGCAGTGACCTACATATGTTTGTTAGGTCTAATTCATTTATTAGGCTGTTTAACTTCTCTATTTCCTTGTTGATCTTATGTCTGGTTGTTCTATCTATAGAGGAGAGTGGTATATTGTATTCTCCCCTACTGTTATTGTTGAAACATCTTTCTCTTCCTTCAGTTTTGCCAATGTCTGTCTCATGTACTTTGGAGCTCCTTGATTGGGAGCATTTCCATTTATGATTGTTATATCTTCTTGGTGACTTGTCCCTTTAATTAATATATAGTGTCCTTTGTCTCTTATGATGTCTTTACATTTAAAGTCTATTTTGTGTGCTATTAGTATAGCTATTCCTGCTCTCTTTTCATTACAACTTGCCTAGAGTATCTTTTTTCCACCCTTTTACTTTCAATCTATTTGTATCTTTGTGTCTAAAATGAGTCTCTTATAAGAAGCATATGGCTGGATTATATTTCTTAATCCATTTTGCCAGTTTGTATCTTTTATTTGCTAGGTTTAGTCCATTAACATTCAAAGTTATTTCTGAAATGGCATTTCTTGAATCTGCCATCTTATCTTTTTTATTTTATTTATCAGAAATATATTGTGCTGGTTTGAAGTGATGTATATACCCTAGAAAAGCCATGTTTTAATCCTAATCTCATTTTGTAAAGGCAGCAGTTTCTTCTAATCCCTATTCAGTATTGTATGTTTGAAACTGTAATTAGATCATCTCCTTGGAGATATGATTCAATCAAGGTGGTTGTTAAGCTGGAGTAGTTGGAGGCATGTCTCCACCCATTTCGGTGGGTCTTGATTAGTTTACTGGAATCCTATAAAAGAGAATGACAAGAGAGAAAGCCAGATTCAGAGAGAGCAGAGACTGCTGCAGCATGACAAAGCAAACAGTCCACCAGCCAGTGCTTTGGAGATGAAGAAGGAAAATGTCTCCCAGGGAGCTTCATGAAAGAGGAAGCCAGGAGAGAAAGCTAGCAGATGATGCCGTGTTCGCCATGTGCCCTTCCAGCCAAAAGAGAAACCCTGACTGTGTTCATCATGTGCCTTATCACTTGAGAGAGAGACCCTGAACTTCATCGGCCCTCTTGAATCAAGGTATCTTTCCCTGGATACCTTAGATTGGACATTTCTACAGACTTGTTTTAATTGGGAAATGTTCTTGAGCTTAGAACTATAAATTAGAAACTTATTAAATTACCCTTTTTAAAAGCTGTTCCGTTTCTGGTATGTTGCATTCTGGCAGCTAGCAAACTAGAACATATATATTCTATTCCCTCTTTCTCTTTTTATCCTTTAAGTTATTCTTACTGGTACTCTTCAGTTCTGTGCCCTCCTCCAGAACTTCCTCTCTTGTCTTTTTTTTTTCAACTGGCAGAAATCCCTTTAGTAATTTTTGTAGGGCTGGTCTCTTGCTTCAAAATCTTTCAGAATTTGTTTGTCTGTGAAAATTTTAATCTCTCAATTTTGAAGGACAATTTGGTTGGGTACAGATTTCTTGGCTGGAAGTCTTTCTCTTTCAGGATCTTAAATATAATCTACCACTTCCTTCTCACCTCCATCGTGCCAGTTGAGTAGTCTGAATTCAGTCTTATGTGGTTTCTCTTGTATGTAGTAAATTGTTTTTCTCTTGCCACTTTTAGGATTTTCTGCTTCCCTTCAACATTTGCCAGGCTGATTAGTATGTGTCTTAGGGAAACCTATTTGGATTTATTATGTTTGGCATTCATTGAGCTTCTTTGATTTGTATATTTATGTCCTTTATGAGGGTTGGGAAGTTTTCCCCCATTATAGTCTTAACTACTCTTCCTGGCCCTTTACTTCTCTTTTCTCCAGGGAAACCAATGATTCTTATATTTGTGCACTTTGTTGTATCCACCATTTCCTTGAGATCCAATTCAAAATTTTTCATCTTTTTTGCCATTTTCCATTTTGAGTGTTCAAACTCAGTTGTGTTGTCCTCTAGCTCACTTCTTTCTTCTGCCTCTTCTTATCTGCTGTTGTGTGTCTGTAGTATGTTTTTTATTTGGTCAACAGAGCCTTTAATCTTTGTGATATCAGCTATTTTTCTATTTATTATTTCAAATTCCTCTCTTTACTCTTCTACTGTCTTCATCTCCTTTATGTCATTAGCCATCCCACTTACTTTATTAAGTAGTTATATGAACATTATTGATTAGTTGTCACAATGTCTGTGTCTCCTCTGTTTTAATCTGTTGATTAGGCTGAGCTATATCTGTCTGCATTGTAATATGCTTAGTGATCTTCTGCTGTTTTGTGGCATGTAAATATCTTGATTGATTTATTTGGAAGTTGATTTCCTCATGTTTGTGGGGTGGATGTATAGCAGGATGCAGGGTATGGGATGGGACATAACAGTGCAGTGATACATTGCAGTGCAGGTACAGGCACAGGTTGAGGATGTTAAACTGGTGCTTGTGAGTATGGGTTCCTAGTGGCCAGGCAGAATGTAGCTGTGTGGGTGCACAGGTCTGGGGGGCATAACTTTGGTGTGCACTAGTCTAGGGCATGGGGCCCTTTGTGCACATGTGCAGAGCTATGGCAGTGGGTTGGCATTATGCCTTCATGGGTAGGGGCAGATGTAATCTGGCTGCCCAGGTCTGTGCTTCTCAGCTTTGGGAAGCGTGACTGAGGGCCATGCACATGCGCAGGTCTAGGAGGGGTATGCGCGGGTCTAGGAGTACCATAAACTGATGCACAGAACTTGGGGATGGGGTGGGGTGAGGCTGTGTGACACTATGGGCTGGGGGGTTGGGGGCCGGGAGGAACCTGGGTATGGAGGTATGTGCCCACAGCCTTTATGAGCTGGTGGCAGTCTGTAGGGAGCAGGGAGGGGGAGGTAGTGCTCAGGAGGGGTGCAGGAAAGGTGGGTTGTGCTGCACTTGGAGTAGCAGTGTGGGGTAGGTATGCATGCTGGAGTTTGTGGGTGAAGATGCTTGGAGTGTGGGGAGTGGGGGCAGATGAGGGTGTTCAGGTACGTGGGGTGTGAGATGAGTTGTTAGTCACAGGGTTGTGCTGATGAGTGTAGTGCATTCAAAGAACATGGCTTGGCTTACTTCCTAGTCCCAATCTCCCAGTCTGTGCACTCTTGCAGAGTCTGGACTCCCACGTTATGCTCCAGTTTTCTGCTTCTCACTTCCTCAGCATTAGTAATCAGGGCCACTATGTGGTGCAGAAAGCTCTCCCAGGTCAGTTACACTCTTGAATTGCTGTCTCAGTCACCCTCCCATGCCTTCTCTAACTTTTTCTCAAGCTGAACTTGATCTACCCTATTTGGTTGTCTTCCCAGAACTCTCAACCACTTTTCTTTTTTCAAACATTATGTCATATAAAAGTTTGTTTTTACAGCAGTAATTATGCAGCATTATATGACAATTTTAAACCATATATATGTAGCCTATAACATACTAAATGAAGTAGTTTATTTTTTAAGAGATTGTTTTAAACTGGCTTTGGTTTAAAAGGTACATTGAAAATAGATTTTCTTAGAGGAAAAAATCTAGGTTATAAAAAATAACTGTTTTATATAACATTTTTACGTTGGTCAAATACATTATTTTTTACTAAAAAGCATGATTCTCTACTATATCCATTATTTTTTACTAAAGAACATGATTCTGTACTACATCCATGTTTAAGTATAAAAAAGTGCCATTGTCAGTTACCAAGATCCTTAAAAATTATATCAGCAAGAGAATTAAATCCTAGTCTAGGATTCAACTTCCTGCTTTATGAACAGTAAGTAAAAGAATCTAACATATTGCCAAAAACCACAATTCCAAACAGTAAATTACAAAAATTGATGAAGCACTTTACAAAGACACCTCCACTCTGAAACAAGTGTCCAGTGGAATGTTAATTCATCAATGCTATACTATTCAAAGGCACAATATTTACATCATTTTAAAAACATTTTAAGCTCCACTATAGTGCTATAAATTCTCCTTTTAAGGAAAAAATTACTAAGTTGAATTTCCCTGCAGTGTTCTGAAAGGAAATGTGGTCATTTAACAAAAATCCATAATAACTAGTGGATTGCTAGTTTTGTTCTGAAATTTTAAATTCTAACAAAGCATTGCTTTGCAAAAGTTCTTTTAGCCCAAATTCAGTGTCTCTGTTTTGATTTCTTTGAAAAAGAACTCTTTGTTCAGCCTTTTTTGTTTTTGCCTGAGATTGTAAAATAAGGCTAAGAAGTACTCATATGGTACTCTTGAACCTGTTTTGGCATTAGTGGTGGTGGAGATCTTTGATAACCTAATCTGGACTCTTGATATTTTATGAGGAAGTCAAAGAAGTCTTTATTGGACTCTTTGTTGTCATTAGCCGTCAGGTGGCCATGTACTGACAGATTATAGTTTTGCATCAAATGAAGCCCTGGCAAATTAGTGAAACTGGCTCCCTGGCGATCCCAGTTGTGGCTCTGTGAGTTGGCAAGAAGATCCAAAAACTCATGCGTATTGAGGGATACCACAGAAACTTGGTGCTTTGAAGGGAGTGGAAAAAGTTGCTGTTAAAACTGTATGGCAGTTCTTTTCTCGTAAGTTACACTTCTGAACATCCATCTTATTGCTTTGAAATTGGCTTAATAAGTCAAAGAACCCTTCATCTCCAATAGTATCTGCAGATTTTTCCCCTGAGAATTTGGAATTTGGTGGTCAATGGAATTACTGGCATTTTGTAGATCTTCAGAGGAGGAATTAGTCTTGCATTTTTCTCCCTTCAGTCTGCTGATAAAGAGGAGCTTTGCAGAAAGTTTGACAATAAGAGGTTTTTGTTTAGCGAGAATTTCACTCTTCCAGTTCTGAACCTTTTCTGGTGTTAACTTCTTAAGTTCCATGTTTTCTATACTGTGATGGTCTTCTAACTTGGGGCAAGTACCATGAAAATTGTTATCAGTTTCACTAGTTTCAGACATGGAATGATTTGTGCTGTAGCTCAGACCAATAACCATTTGAAGATCTGAGAGATTCAGGTATGCTGTTAGTTCACCACTTCTATCTCCAACCTCTTGAAATTTCCAAGTGCTTTTCAGTGAAATGCATTGCTTGATCATGATTTCTTAGTACCTGCGTATGCATTTCCTAACCTCCAACAAGCTCTTCCTTCACCAATTTGGTCATTTACTTCTTGAGCAATTGCTAGATGCTTCAGATGATAATCAATGGCCTTTTTCAGAGTCTTGAAGCAAGGTATATGTGTTTCCCCCATTGTAATAAGACTGTGCTTCTACAGCTCTGTCTTTAAGCTGTTGAGCCAAAAGTAATGTCTACTTGTAGTAATTAGAGGCAGTTTCAAATTCACCAAGAAATATATATGCATTTTCAAGGATGCTATATGCTGTCTTTCAGCTGCTTTATCTCCAAATTCTTTTGCAATAAGGAAATGCTGTTCATGAGCTATAACCATGATCCATAAATTTGCAAAGGAGGTAATGTGTTTCCAAGATTTCCAAAGGCACATCCTTAAGTTTCTCAGTCACCCAAAGTTGTCACTAATGATAGGTTTTCTTATAATAATCCACAGCTGCCTGCAGAGCATTTCTCACTTCTTCTGAAATTCTCCTGTATCTTAAGGACCAGGGGAGCCTGGTTCCCTTTGGCATGATATACATTTCCAAGATTGTACAGTGCTCTTGCTTCTCCCACCTTGTGATTAAGCTTTCTGGAAATATCTAGGTAGTTTTTTTTGTATATAAAAATATTTGTTGTGTAGTTTATACATAGCTTCCTCAAAATTCCTCAAGCTTTTAAGGTGTTTACTAGGTTACCACTACCTTTGGCTTCCCCCAACTGGTCTCCAGTAGTCCTTGAGAGAGTTAAATCATTATACTGGCATTCTAATGCTTTTGTGGAAGTAAGCAAATGGAAGTAAGCATTGCCCAGTTTGCTATTTAGCCCTAAATGTTTTTAGGTCTTCAGTTCCAACTTGAACTGCAGCTTCAAAGAATGACACACCAGCAGAACAGTCTCCTGATTTATATAGACATTCCCTTTCCAAGCCTAGTTCAAGGCAAAAAGCTTCCATTCTATAATGAAAATGAAAAGAATTGTCTTCCTCATGCTTATCAAATTTTCCTCCATTGAATCATATTATAAGCTGAGTAGAATATAAAATTATTTTATTTTGTCCCAATCCAGTTCTTTATAATACAGAATTGTCTCCAGAATACTGTCCAGTTAGTAAATTAATGAGTTAGAGTTAATACAGAATAAGTTCCTACTTCTTTATTAATAATGAAAGGAGGTCAATGTCAGTATTAAGGTTCATAATGTGTCACAAATCCTTTCATTTCTGGCCTTCTCAGCAGCCCTGCAGCAACATTTTTCCCAAGTGCTGGTGGGTCCTGGGTGCTCAGCTGAGCTGCAGCACAGGCACCTGGGGCAACCAATGGACGGCCCCTTCTGCAGTTGGATCTGTGCACTGAGGGCGTCTCTCAAGGCAGGGACACCAAGGGAGGCCAAAGTGGACCTCACCCCCCAACAGTGCAGTTTTAACAATTTATAAGAACTTTTTTCATGTAAAGAATTTTAACCCTTTCTCACATTTTCACTTTAGCTTTATGTTATTTTGAACGGAGATATTTTTGATATTTTTTATTTAACTGTATAATTATAAAGCAACACTTATCCTGAAACAATTTAAACTGTTGATTTTCAGGCTTTAGTGTGTCCAAATAGTCTATAGTCTAGGAAATTTGTTGTAATGCCCACTCTTGGATTTTACCCTCCAGAGATTCTGATTCCATAGGTCTGGAGTGTCTCCTAATAATTTAAATAATTTTAGATAAAGATCATGCTTGATTCTGCTGTGGCTTGAGTAACACTAATTTAAATGTGGCCAGTTATATTCTTTAGGATGTTTAGTTTGTTTTTTCTTATATTTAACTCATTCATCCATCCAGATTTTATTTTGTAATATTATGTAAGTGATGCACTAGCTAAATTTTTCCCTTAAAAATGCTTCCATTTTCCCAGGACTATATGCCACATTATGCACACCTTCCATATTTTATGATGTACATTTTACTGTATGGTAAATCTATTTCAGGCTTATCTATTTTTTCCCATTGATCTATTAATTTTTGTGCTATTTACTACAGTTTTAATTCTTAAGATTTCATGATATGTTTTAATAACTGGTCAGCCAACTGTCACCTTATTATGCTGCAATTCCATTGTTTCACTGGAATTAAAGAATAACTTTGTCAATTAAAAAATCCTTACATTAAACCAATTATTTAACATGTGCCATGTGCAGCTCTTGGTGCTTTATTTATAATTATATTAACTCAATTCTCTTAAGAACTCTATGATGTAAGTAATATATTACACACTTTTCACAGAAATTGAAGTAGAGGGCTTAGGTAATTTACTCAAAGTTACTCATGGGTTAAATGGCAGAGCCAGGACTCAAACCCAGGTAATTTGGCTCCAGTCTTAGATACTCTATACTGCCTGTCTAAGAATTAATTTATTTATTTATTTATTTATTTATTAAATCTCTTTACAACATATTTTTTCCAAACAGAATCATAACAGGATATCAGGTGCTTTTTTTTCAGCAGCACTGAATTGTATATTTGAATGTTGTTAAAAGGGGGAATTTCAGGTTGTATGTATGTTACTAGTATAAATAACACACTCTATTGACCTTATTTAAACAATGGACTATAGTTATTAGTACAATCATTAAAATGTTCTCTTATGAGTTGTAACAAATGTACTACATTAAGGTGTTAATAATAGGGTGGTATGTGTGAGCTCTGTGTTTGTACATGATCTTTCTGTAAACCTACAGATTCTCTAACAAAAAAATATACATGGGACTGTACAACACAAACAGGGACACCTAAGGTAAAAAAAAAAATAATAATAATAAAGAGGCTAAGCCAGGAAACTAAATGGAATAAAGAAAAAGAGCAAAAGGCTCCAAACATTCTTAAGAAATAGCATATGGGTTTTTTAGTTAGTCAAGTGATGTCAAACAGCACCAGGCGTAATCGAGACCTCAACTAATGGCTGGTGCCATGAGGATTCTTGACTCAGTCACAGGAAATAATTCAAGGACTTGTCAGTGTGTACAGCCAAATAGTTTAATCAGCTCGATGCCAGAGAGCCCTGGAAGTTTAGGCTGGAAGCCACAGAACCCTGGGAATTCTTGGCTGGATGCCAGAGAGCCCAGGGTCTTCTCTGCTGAATGCTGGAGCTCTCCAGGAATTCTTGGTGAAATTGGTAACTTGAGTAGGGGCTGATGCTATGAAAGTTCTTGACTCAGCCTCAGGAATGAACTAGAGGACTAGTCAGTGTGTACAGCTGAAGAATCTAAAGAATAGCCAGTCTGTACAGCTCAAAACTTTAGTGCAAAGTGAAAACATGCTCAAAGGAAGATGAGCACAGGAATTCTCCAAAGGAGAATATATCTTTATATGTGTGTGTGTGTGGGGGGGGGTGTCTTGATATGGTCTTTATCTGGACTCCACATAGCTTTTCAAAGAGTGGTTCTGATATTTTGTGTTTTGATTACTGTTGTGAATGGAACTATTTTTTTTATCATAAACTCTATGCATTTTTCCTATTATATAGAAAGCTATTGATTGTTCTATATTTATTTGTATTTTCTATTTCATTTCTTTTCTATTTCATTAACTAGAACTTCCATGTTAGCATTAAATAGTAACTATAATAGCAAGCAAATATTCTTGGTTTCTCATTTTTTTAAATGTCTATAAAGTTTCATAATTATGTATGATACTACAGGCTGTTAAAGGTAGGTGCTACTGATGAAAAATTCTTTCTACATTTCTGTTTTTAAAAGTCAGGTCTGTTGAAGCATAATTTATATGGAATAAATGTCACTTTTTTAGGTGTACAGTTCTATAAAATTGACAAGAGTATGCAACCATATAACCTCCACCACAATCAATGTAAAAAATATTCCCATCACCTTCAAAACTGTTCTCATGCAGTTTTGTGATCAGGCCCCTTTCTTCACCCCTAGGCCCCCAAACCATGGATTTGCATTTGTTCTTGTAGTTTTGCCATTTCCAGCTTCTTTCACTTAGCATAATGCTTTCAAGATTTATCCATGTTGTTAAATCATTAGTTTATTTTTTAGTAGCATAGTGGTTTGGATGTATCCCAGAAAAAACAAGTTCTCAAACTTAATCCATTTCTGTGGTTGTGACTCCATTGTAAGTAGGACCTTTTGATGAGGTTAATTCCATTAAGATATGACCTAACCAATCAATATGGGTCTTAATCCTGTTACTGGAGTCCTTTATAAGCAGAATGAAATTGAAATAGATTGAGAAAAAACCATAGGCAGCAAGAAACTGAAGGTCAAGAGGACCCAGAAGTGAGAGACTAGGAGAGGCTACCATGTGCATTGCTATGTGACAGAGAAGCTCAGGACCAAGGATCATGAGCAGCCAGCTGCAGAACCCCAGTCTTCAGGAAGAAAGCATTGCCTTGTGATTTGGACTTTCTCTTTTGTCCCAAAACTGAGCTCATACATTTCCATTGTTTAAATCAACCCATTCCATGGTGTTTGCTTGAGTAAGCCAAGGACAGTAAGACAATTGCTAAGTAGTAGTCCATTGTATAAGTCTACCACATTTTGTTTATTCATTCACCAGTTGATGGACATTTGCATTATTTTCATTTTTGGTGATTATGAGTAAAACTTCTATAAAACATTCACATATGGCTTGCATGTGTGTGAGCATGTGAGCATGTGAGCATACATTTTTTATTTCTCTAGGGTAAATACCTAGGAGGGGAATTGCTGGATCATAAATTAAATGTAGTTTAACTTTTTAAGAAGCTACCAAATCCTTTTCCAAATGGCCTATTCATTTTGAATTCCCAACACAGTCTGTGAGAATCCCAGATGCTTTTCATCTTTTACTACTTGGTATTATCAATCTCTTTGATCTTAACCATTCTAATAGGTGTGCAGTGGTTATGTATTTTAAAAAATAAGGAAGATGAAGTGAATGTTCTTTTGGGTTTCTATTACTATTGTCTTAAAAATGACTTATTTTAAAAAATGACTTAATTGACCTATTGGCATGATGTATTATATTGGTAGATTGCCTAGTATTGTATCTTCCATTCATTCCCAACTTAAATCTTGGTTGATCATGATGGGTGATTCTTTTATTAATGAATGCTCTTTTCCAGGACTTTATTTGGGGTCTTGCATCTCAGTTCAGAAGGGAAATTAATATTTTTTGAAATACAGTCATCAAATGTTGGTATGAAGGTACTCTAACTTTGTAAAATTCATTGAGTACTGTGATGATTATGTTCACATGTCAACTTGGCAAGGTAATGGTCCTCAGTTTTCTGGTCATGCAAGCACTGGCCTGTTACTGGAAGGGCATTTCATGGACTTAAATTATCAGTACATTGATTGCATTTGTAGTTGATTACATCTATGATCAACTAAGGAGAGTTTATTCAGTGATAAGAGACATTTCATCCAATCAGTTGAAGATTTTAAAAGTAGAAGTGATGACTCCAGCAGTCAGAAGAGAGAAATATATTTCTACTTCAGTCATCAAACTTCTCCTGGGGAATTAAAAAAAGACCTTCATTGGAGTTGCCAGCTTTAAGCCTGCCCTTTGGAATTTGGACTTGTGCATCCAACAGTTGTGTGAGACACTTTTATAAAATCTTGAAATATTTACAGATATTTTCTGTTTATTCTGTGTGCCTAGAGAACCCTGAGTAATCTATCTAAAGTAGCTATCTTTAAAAGCTCCTGTGCTAGTTAGATTCAGTTGTCAACTTGGCCAGGTGAAGGAACTAGTTCTGTTGCTGTGGATCTGAGCCAATGGTACGTGAACCTCATCTGTTGCTCATTACATCTGCAGTCAGCTAGGAGGCATGCCTGCTGCAATGAATGATGTTTGACTTAATTGGCTGGTGCTTAAATGAGAGAGCACAATGTAGCACAGCCCAAGTAGCTCAGCATGTCTCATCTCAGCACTCGCAGCTCTGCTCAGGCCTTTGGAGACGCAGAAAGAAATCACCCCTGGGAAAGTTGTTGAAACCCAGAGGCCTGTAGAGAAGGCCAGCAGAGACCACCCTGTGCCTTCCCACATAAGAAAGGACCTCCATTGAAAGTTAGCTGCCTTTCCTCTGAAGAACTAATGAAATAAATCCCCTTTTATTAAAAGCCAATCCATCTCTGGTGTGCTGCATTCCAGCAGCTAGCAAACTAGAACAACTGCTTTATTTCAATAGCTATTAGTAAGAACCACCAGAAACAGTTTACTTTCAGCTGGCAAGGTCAGCAATATACTTTCACTGTCCTACCTCAGGGATATATCAACTCTCCAGCCCTATGTCATAATCTCGTCCGCAGGGACTTTGATTGTTTCTCCCTTCCACAAGCCATCACAATGGTCCATTATATTGATGATATCATGTTGATTGTACCTAGTGAGCAAGAAGTAGTAACTACTCTAGACTTACAGGTAAGGCATTTGCATGTCAGAGGATGAGCAATAAATCCAACAAAAATACTGGGGACTTCCACCTCAGTGAAATTTCTAGGTGTCCAGTGGTGTGGGGCATGTTGAGATATCCCATCTAAGGTGAAGGATAAGTTACTGCATGTGGCCCCTCCTATGACCAAAAAAGAGGTATAATGCCTAATTGGTCTCTTTGGATTTGGGTGACAACATATTCCTCATTTGGGTGTGCTACTCCCGCCCATTTATCGAGTAACCAGAAAAGCTGCCAATTTTGAGTGGGGACCTGAAGAAGAGGAGGCTCTGCGACAGGTCCAGGCTGCTGTACAAGCTGCTCTGCCACTTGGGCCATATGATCTAGCAGATCCAATGGTGCTGGAAGTGTTAGTGGCAAATAGAGATGCTGTCTGGAGCCTTTGACAGGCACCTATAGGAAAATCACAACCCAGACCCTTAGGATTTTGGAGCAAAGCCTTAACATCTGCTGCAGATAACTACTCTCCTTTTGAGAAACAGCTTTTGGCCTGCTACTGGGCCTTAGTTGAAACTGAATACTTAACCATGGGCCACCAAGTTACCATGAGACCTGAGTTGCCTATCATGAGCTGGGTATTGTCTGAGCCATCAAGCCATAAAGTTGGGTGTGCACAGCACCACTCTATTGTAAAATGGAAATGGTATATACGAGATAGGGCCAGAGCAGGTCCTGAAGGCACAAGTAAGTTACATGAAGAAATGGCCTAAAAGCCCGTGGTCTCCACTCCTGCCACATTAGCTTCCCTTTCCCAGACAAGAGCTATGGCCTCTTGGGGAGTTCTTTACAGTGAATTGACTGAGGAAGAGAAAACTCGGGCCTGGTTAACAGATGGTTCAGCACGATATGCAAGTACCATCCAAAATTGGACAGCTGCAGCACTACAACCCCTTTCTGGAGTGTCCTTGAAGGACAGTGGTGAGGTGAAATCCTCCCAGTGGGCAGAACTTCCTGAGCAGTGCACCTGATTGTTCATTTTGCTTGGAAGGAAAACTGGCCAGAGGCATGTTTGTATACTGACTCATGGGCTGTTACTAATGGTTCAGCTGGATGGTCAGGGACTTGGAAAGACCATAATTGGAAATTGGTGACAAAGAGGTCTGGGGAAGAAGTATGTGGATAGACCGTTCTGAGTGGGCTCAAAACATGGACATATTTGTGTCCCATGTGAATGTGCACCAGAGGGTGACTTCAGCAGAGGAAGGTTTTAATAATCAAGTGGATAAGATGACCTGTTCTGTGGATACAAGTCAGTCTCTTTCCCCAGCTACTCCTGTCATTGCCCAGTGGGCTCATGAACAAAGTGGTCATGGTGGTAGGGATGGAGGTTATGCATGGGTTCAGTAACATAGACTTGCACTCACCAAGGCTGACTTGGCTACAACCACTGCTGAGTGCCCAATCTGCCAACAGCAGAGACCTACACTCAGCCCCTGATATGGTACTATTCCTCGAGGTGACTATTCCTGAGGTGACCAGCCAGCACATGGTGGCAGGTTGATTATGTTGGACCACTCCCTTCATGGAAGGGGCAGCGATTTGTTCTAACTGGAATAGACACATACTCTGGATATGCGTTTGCTTTCCCTGCACACAATGGTTCTACCAAAACTACCATCCATGGGCTTACAGAATGCTTTATCCATCGTCATGGTATTCCACATAGCATTGCTTCTGATCAAGGAACACAGTTCACAGCAAATGAAGTACGGAATGGGCACATGCTCATGGAATTCTCTGGTCTTACCATGTTCCCCATCATCCAGAAGCAGCTGGATTGATAGAAAGGTGGAATGGCCTTTTGAAAACTCAATTACGGTTCCAACTAGGTGGCAATACCTTGAAAGGCTGGGGTAATGTTCTCCAGGAAGCTGTATATGCTCTGAATCAGTGTCTGCTGTATGGTGCTGTTTCTCCCATAGCCAGGATCCATGGGTCCAGAACCAAGGGGTGGAAATGGGAGTGGCACCACTCAGTATTACCCCTTGTGATCCACTAGGAAAATTTTTGCTTCCTGTCCCTGTGACCCTGAGCTCTGCTGGTGTACAGGTTTTAGTTCCAAAAGGGAGGGTGCTTCCACCAGGAGAATCAACAATGATTCCATAAAGCTGGAATCTAAGACTGCCACCTGGTCACTTTGAGCCCAAAGGCTCATGACCCTAGGGCTACTCATGCCTCTGGATCAACAAACCAGGAAGGGGATTGCATTATTGTCTGGGGTAATTGACCCTCACTATTAGGGGGAAATAGAACTGCAACTATACAATGGAGGTAAAGAAAGGTTTTCTTGGAATGTAGGAGATCCCCTAGCGTATCTTTTAGTACTACCATGCCCTGTGATTAAAATCAACGGAAGACTGCAATAACCCCATCCAGGCAGGACTACCAATGAGTCTGAAACTTCAGGAATGAAGGTTTGGGTCACCCCACCATGAAAAGAACCATGACCAGCTGAAGTGCTTGCTGAAGGTAAAGGGAACATGGAATGGGTAGTGGAAGAAGGTAGTGATGATATGAGCTATGACTGCGTGATCAGTTACAGACAGGAGGACTGTGATGCTGTTTTGTTCCTGTTATACTATTTAAGTTGCAAGATATCAAGTTTAAGAATGAATATTATGCAAGAACCTGCACCCTATTCTGGAGAGAGTTACTGTGTTTCCAGTTATATGCAGGACAGTTGAGTATTGTTAGGTGAAAGAAAAAAACGTGTGTTTTAATGTTTTTCATTTAGAAATTAGGTATGGTTTAAGGTGATATATATATAGCTGCCAAACTGACAAGTGGTGGACTGTCATGGTCAGGTTCATGTGTCAATTTGGCCAAGTGGTGGTACCTGTTTTTCTGGTTGGGCAAGTGCTGACCTCTCTGTTGCAGTGAGGACATTTCATAGAATTAGATCATGATCATGTCAGCTACATCCATAACTGATTCCATTTGTAATCAGCCAAGGGGAGTGTCTTCTGCAATGAATGATGCTCAATCTAATCATGGGAAGCCTTTTAAGGAGGATTCAGAAGAGACAGGCTCTCTTCCTGCTTTGGCTGGCAAGCCTGTCCTGTGGAGTTCATCCAGACCCTCCATCGGAATCTTTGGCTTCACAGCCTGCCCTGCAGATTTTGGATGCTGTGTTCTGGCGGTCACGTGAGACACTTTTATAAATTTTATGTTTGCGAGTGTTTGCTGTTGATTCTGTTTCTCTAGAGAATCCTAATACATCTCCTAAAATTAAAAAAAAATATATATTAACAGGTGAAATCATCTCTCCTTGGGAAATCTTTGGAGGTGTAGATTTGGTGTTAAAAATATTCATATCTATTGGCAATATGAACCTTTCTTTTAAAATAGGCTTAAATCAAACTATTCATGTAGATCTTGGGCATTACAAGCCTAGTCAATTTGATCAAAGTGAGTAGGAAAAATGTGACTGTAAGTACACAGGATATGAAGAGTAGGAAGGAATTAATTAAAGACTCTCATTGCCTTTATCTAAAAGACTTTTAAGATAACAAGCAGCCCTGTTTTATATATGTATTTTTAAATTTATGAACCTATGGGCTCTCTTGAATGCTTATTTTTAGGAATTTAAAATAATCTTTACCTATATAACCAATTTAATATTATGGAAACTTTAAATGTATTCAATATACCTTTTGGCAAAATTTTAGTGTCCTGTAAATTAAAGATAATGGAATCACAGATTTTCTATGAACTTATATGTGTTTGTTTCAGTACATACTGTTAGGAAGGCACAGTCACAGGTTTGGGAAGAATCAAAGTTATTTACAAAATCTCCTGGGAAGACTCCTGAGAACTGTAGATCAAAATCCAAGTGAGAGCTTTGACTTTTCCATTATGAAGAAATGAATGTGTCAGCCTGGTGTGTGTCTTTGTAAGATACATTTCTAGAGGCCACGCATCTCATACTCTCTAGGGGGCTCAGCAGGACAAGGTGGTCAAGGAGGATAAAATCCTAATGGCCATGGTTCTGAACTGAGAGCCTGAAGCCTTTTTCTTCATCTCTTATATCATTGTAAGGACTTATTTCCTTCAGGGCCAGGGGATATTAGTCTCTTTGAGCTGTTGTTCTTGCAACTGCCTCAAAAAAAATGTGGAGTGAGGAGAATAGTTTGAACTTTTAGAATCTTTGGTGGGGAACTATGTCCCTAAGTTAGTGCTTTAACTATGGTACTATGATTCTTTCTTATATTTATAATTCTAAGATTTTGGTACATAGCTGTTTTTCCTCTTTATGTTTGAAGAGACTAACTAATAGTTTTGAACTCAGTTTGTGCTATCCAGTGAGTTTCCATAAATATCTGTGGAATGAATATATGAATAAATGAAATAAACAATTTTATAGTCTATAAAGTAACCCAATTATATGATTTTGAATAATTTCTACTAAGAAGAAAAATATAAAAATAGGTATGATATATTCTAGATAGATAATTTTGTGGATGCTTTCCTTTTCTCCATTTATCTCTTTTAAATATTTCTTGTTTGATTATTTATTTTACCCCTTGTCTCTTTTGTCTCCATATGTACATTATACAAACACACTATATCAGAAATAAATAAGGGATATATACACACTCATGAATATGTATATATATACACATATATATGCATGTGTATATATGTATATATAAAATATATAATCATATAAACTCTTTCAATCCACCATATATTTTTGATTGTTTTTAACTCACCTATCTTTCAGTCCTGCTCTCCATTTCGCTCTTTCACTTTTTACTTTCTATTTCCATGTTCCCCCTCCTGAGGTCCATGTATTTCTTTGATTTATTTCAGTCCCTTTCCATCCCAGTCATATCTCTCCAGTTTATTCCCATCTTTCTTTACCCACTCCCCCACATTTCTCCCATATGTGAAACACACACACACATATATACACAGTTTGTCATCTTCAAAGGCCCTCCTCTTTCTCATGCATTTTTTTACTATCTCTTTTTCCAAGATTGTGCTTACTTATTTCTCTTTCTTGTGCATCTCTGCTAGGTTTCTCTCAGTATTATAATCTTTTTTACGATATCTTTTTCTCTGTATTTTGACATTTTCATCTTTGTTTATCTGCTCCTTCAAAGTTGCATCTTTTTTTACTCAAAAACACTCTTAGTCTGTGTGCTAGTTTGAAGGTATTATGTACCCCTGAAAAGCCATGTCCTTTAATCCTCATTCGATGTTGCTGGGTGGAACATTTTTATGGAGATGTGACCCACCCAATTGTAGGTGCTAACTTTTGATTAGATGGTTTCTATGGAGATGTGTCTCCACCCGTTCATGGTAGGATTGCTTACTGGAGTCCTTTAAGAAGGAACCATTTTGGAAAAGGCTTCAGAGCCACCAGAACTGACAGAGCCAACACAATGGACAGAGCCCCAGGGAAGCCAATGAAGAAGCCTGGAGAGAAAGCTAACAGACTTTCCATGTGCCTTTCCAGCTGACAGCGAAATCCCAAACATCACTGTCCTTCTTGAACCAAGGTATCTTTCCCTAGATGCCTTAATTGGGACATTTTCATAGGCTTGCCTTAATTTGCACATTTTCACAGCTTTAGAACTGTAAACTTGGAACTTGGTAAATTCTCCTTTTTAAAAGCTGCTATTTCTGGTATATCACATTCTGGCAGCTTTTACTAACTAAAACAGTCTCTATCTCTAATTTATAATCTCTGTTTTTCTGAGTTTTTGTGCCTTTTACTGTGCTATATCCTTTACTTTTAATGTAGTTTCCACTACCTAGGAGACTTCTCATTCTACAAAACTGCCTATGTATATGAAGGTCTCTGTACAGACTGCCATATTCTCATCTGAAAAATAATTTGGTCCTTTGTGTTTCCCAGCACTTGTTCATATCTCCATTATCCATTCATCACCATATACCCCTAATTTATTTCTGAATCAGCCACAGTGATCACTGCTGATGCTATGGGAAAGAGCAAGCTTGGATTTAAATTCTGGTTATTTCTTAACCTTTCTGGGCCTGTTTCCAAAATTGATAATTTTAAGGGGAACCATAAAATTTATTGTACAAACTTAGACATTTGAGAGTTGAAAGGGCATCTCATGTAATTAAAAATTAAGCAATAATTTGAAATATTTATTTGTTAACAAATTGGTTTTATTTTATTAATAAACTTGCAAAATTGTTTTATCCAAAAAACTCCTTAAAAATCTTCCTGAAAATAAAAATAACACATGAAAACAAAAATTTAAAAAAACTGCATTTACTATCAGAACATTAAAAAAATAAAAATAGACTAATTATTCAGATACTTATTTAAATATCATTTTTAGGTTTTTGCTTATTCTGTTAAGCTACAGAGATTTTGGTGTTTGTTTGTAACCCAAGCAGCATGTGCAATCCTAACTCATATACTGCTTTTAAGAACAAAGGCCTTGGTGATGAATGGGAGAAGAAAGCTAGGGGTCTTTTTTTGTGTTATATACACAAAATTCTCTTGCTTTTAATGTATTAGTCACTATCTCTCCCAACCTGTGCCTGGTGGCCCCCAGTCTATAAGATTCTCAGTTTAACTCTCTTCAGGAAATCAACCTCAACAGAGGAGATGGTTTTTACCTTTCAGTACAGAAAGAGGGAGGGATTTGAGGGATCTATTAATTTGAGTGTTTCTGATATTTTTAGCTAATCCTCCTTATTGTCGCATCTTCTCTGATGCACTTTTATTCCTTGTTTACTAATTAATGAATTTTGGGGTACAGTGTGTGTTAAATTCAGTTGGTTATTGGCTTTCTCCACAGCAAGTTTAGATTCACTTTCTTGGACCTATTGAGTCATTTACCATTTATCCATATGCATTCCAACTTCCAAAATTTTCTTGATATTTTCTCCTTTCCCATTCTCCCTATTCATGTGAGTATATCCCTTTAAAAAAATTATCTTGGCATTTCTCTTCTTTCACTTTTTTGTTAATTTTTTTATTAATAGATTATATTTTTAGAGCAGCTTTAGAATTACAGAAATATTGAGCAGATAGTACATACAGAGAGTTCCTATATTTTACTCCCCATAGTCTCCCCTATTATTAACCTTTTGCATTATTATGATAATTTTTTTACAATTAACCAATATTGATATATTATTATTAATTGAAGTTCATAGTTTATTCAGATTTCCTTAGTTTTAACCTAATAATATTTTTCTAATCATGCCCAGGATACTATATTATACCTAGTTTTTGTGTCTCCTTAGGCTCCTCTTGGTATGACAACTTCTTAGATTTTCCTTGTTTTTGATGATCTGGACAGTTTGAGAAATACTGCTCAGGTGTATCATGGTGCACTCCTTTATGGGAATTTGTCTGATTTTTTCTCTTTACCTGGCTGAAGTAGTGTTTTTCAGGTTTTTTCATAATAAAGTTAACTCCTCTCCCCTTCTTTCTATAATGTCAACTTTGCAAGTGAGTCACTATGCAATAGCCCACACTTAAGGAGTGGGTGGTTATGCTACCCCTTCTTTAGGGTGGGTTATCTACATAATTTTCTGCTATAACTATCAAAATTTTTTGTGTGCTGCCTCAGCATCCATCTTACTTTGGCCAAGCTACTTCGCTCAACATTGACCTTTGGCCTGTGTGCTAGTTTGCAAGCTGCCAGAATGTGATATACCAGATCTGGAAAGGCTTTTACAAAAAGGGAATTAAATAAGTTATAAGTCTACACTTCTTAGCTTATGAAATGTCCAAACCAAGGCATCCAGGGAAATGTACCTTAATTCAAGGAAGGCTGATGGGTCAGTGTATTAGCTAAGGTCCTCTAGAGAAAGAGAATCAGTAAAAGTTATCTGTAAATATAAAATTTAAAAAGTGTCCCATGTAACTTTGGGGATGTAGAGTCCAAGGTCTGTAGGGCAGGCCACGAGCTGGCAGCTCCAATGAAGGCCCTCAATGAACTCTCAGGAGAGGGTAGCTAGCTGAAGCAAGAAGAGTGACTGTCTCTTCAGAATCCTCCTTAAAACCTGTCTGGTGATTAGATTAAGTGACACTCATTGCAGAAGACACTACTTTAAACTGATTGCAAATGCAATCAGCTGGGGATGCAGCCAACATGATCATGATTTAAGTCCATAAAATGTCCTCATAGCAATAGACAGGCCAGCGCTTGCTTGACCAAACAGGCATCACCACCTGGGCAAGTTGACACATGAAGTTGACCATGACAGCCAGTAACACCTCTGTCAGCTGGGTAGTCACATGGCTGTCATCTGATGGTCCCTTGCTACTGGGCTCCATTGCTTTCAGCCTCTGTTCCTGTGTGTATACCTTTACTTCTCCAGGGCTTGCCTCCATCTCTTGGTTTCCCTTGGCTCTCTCCAGTTTCTAGCTTGCCTAACATCTCATGGTTACATCTGTTGGGCTCCAAGCATCTCCAAACATCTGTTTCTCTGTTCCCTGAAGCAACTGTTCTTCGGGCATCTACATCTACTCTCTCAGTTGACTCTGAGACTTCTGTCATTTCTGTAGGCTCTGTTGTATCTCTAGGCTCTCTCCAAAATGTTTCCTCTTTTAATAGATTCCAGTAAGCTTATCAAGACCTACCTGGAATGAGTGAAGTAACATCTCCATCTAATCAAAGTTAATGCCCACGATTGAGTGTGTCACTGTCATGGTCAGGTTCATGTGTCACCTTGGCCAAGTTGTGGTTTGTCTGGTTGGGCAAGTGCTGACCTGTCTGTTGCAATGAGGTCATTTCATAGAATTAGATCATGATCATGTCAGCTGCATCCACAGCTGATTCCATTTGTAATCAGCCAAAGGGGAGTGTCTTCTGCAATGAGTGATGCTTAATCTAATCATGGGAAGCCTTTTAAGGAGGATTTGGAAGAGACAGGTGCTATTCCTGCTTCAGCCGGCAAGCCTGTCCTGTGGAGTCCGTCCAGACCCTCCATTGGAGTCATCAGCTTCACAGCCTGCCCAGCAGATTTTGGACTCTGCATTCCTGCGGTCATGGGACACAGTTTTATACCTTTTATATTTGCGAGTGTTCTCTGTTGATTCTGTTTCTCTAGAGAATGCTAACTAATACTTCTTAGTACCAGGAGTGGTTCTTAAGAAACAGAATCTTAAAAATGGGCTTTTATGAATGGATTTCTACTCTGACTATATGCAAAGACACTAAGAACTCTGATTCCCATAATCAGAATGGCACTCCCAATCCATAGAGTGAGTTGGCAAAAGAGATCATCAAAATATCACCATTCGATTCTCCTCATGCTTCGCTTGTACAAAGCCAGGCTCTGGGGGATAAAGTTTTTGACACCTTTACAGAGTTTTGTAGAAATAAGAGGTATAGAGATGTTGGTTGGTTGTTGTTAGATTCACTAACTACATTAAGGAGTGAAAGGGATGGGCTTAAGGCTTCAAACAAGAAGCTTAAGCGCTGTCTGACAGATGTAGACGTTTCTATGAGTATCCTGAAGGAAAATCTTATTTCTTGTAGCCATAGACTTGAGATGTCTGAAAATCAGACTCAGAATCTTATTGTTAGAGTAGCAACTTTACAACATAAACTGAAATCTCAATCTTGCATTGTGTCTGCCATTACAGTGAGGGCATTGATTGGAAAGTAGTGGGACCCTGAAAAATGGGATGGTGACATATGGACTGATAATGATGTCGGGGGTGAGGTTGAAACCCTAAATCATGAAATCTTCTCTAGATAACCCTGTAATAGTTTGCCCTGAAGACATAATCTCCCCACTTCCAGCCTGCCTTGAGGAGTTGGCCACCCAACCTCCTCCTGAAGGGATTAGCCCTAGAGTGATTAATCCAGTTTCACCATATAAAACTGCAAATGAAGGCCCTGAAATAAATGGCTTGGAAGATTCATGACCCACCCCCACCGCCCCTCATTTCTTCCAGACCTATAACTAGACTATGGTCCCAACAGGCCCCTAAAGGTGAGGTACAAAGTATCACACATGAAGAGGTACGTTACACTCCAAAAGACCTGTGTGAGTTTTCCAATTTATATAGACAGAAATCAGGGGAATATGTGTAGCAATGGATTTTAAGGGTGTGGGATAATGGTGGGAGGAATATGAGGCTGGATCAGGTTGAATTTGTTATATGGGCCCATTAAGTAGAGATTCATTATTCAGTGTTGTAGCTCTAGCAGTTAGAAAAGGTACTGACAGTTTGTTTGGATGGTTGGTTGAAACATGGATCAAAAGGTGGCCAACATTACCTGAGGTTGAAATGCCATAACTGCCCCAGTTTAATGTAGATGAGGGGAAACAGAGACTTAGAGAGATTGGAATGTTAGAGTAGATTTATCATGTGAAGCCTGCTCTTACACCCCAGGAATGTCCAGAGGATGCACCTTTTACCAGAACAGTGAGAAATAAATTTGTGAGACTAGCACCATCATCCCTGAAGAGCTCTGTGTAGGTCATTTCTCTGTAGGTCAGATATTACTGTAGGAACTGCTTTCACAGATCTGGAATCCTTAAACACAATGGGGATGACAGGATCCCGAGTTGGCAGAAGCCAGGTAGTAGCACTTAATCGCCAAAGACAGGGTAGACATGGCTATTATAATAGACAGCAAACTCAAAGCAGGCATCAAAATTATATGACATGCAGAGATTTGTGGCATTGACTAGTAAATCATAGGGTACATGGAAGTACAATAGAAGGGCAGTCTACTCAATTCTTGTTCGAGCTGTATAAACAAAAGAGTTCTAGGTCAAGTGAACAGAAGACTAACCTGAATTATAAAAACACAGAGTCATGGCCCCTTAATCAATTTCCAGACTTGAAACAGTTTACAGACCCAGAGCCCCTTGAATGAAGGAGAGGCCAGGTCCCTTTGGGGGAGAACCCTGTTACACTGCCACAAATTTATACTGTTAATCTTCCTCCAAGCCTTCCCCAAGGAGACCAACAGCCTTTTACCAGGGTAACTGTGCATTGGGGAAAAGGAAATGATCAGATATTTTGTGGATTATTAGACACTGATTCAGAAGTGACATTAATTCCAGAGGACCCAAAATGTCACTCTGGTCCACCACTCAGAGTGGGGGCTTATGGAGGCCAGGTGATCAATGGGGTTTTAGCTCAGGTCCATCTCACAGTGGGCCCAGTGGTTCCCCGGACCCATTCTGTAGTTATTTCCCCAGTTCTAGAATGTATAATTGGTATAGACATACTGACAACTGGCAGAATCCCCACACTGGCTCTAACTTGTGCAGTGAGGGTTATTATGGTGGGAAAGGCCAAGTGGAAGCCACTAGACCTGCCCCTACTGAACAAAATAGTAAATCAGAAGCAATGCCAGATTCCTGGAGAGATTGCAGAGATTACTGCCACACTGAAGGATTTGAAGGATGCAAAGGTGGTGATTCCCACCACGTCTCCATTCAACTCTCCTATTTGGCCTGTGCAGAAAAGAGATGGGTCCTGAAGGATGACAGTGGATTATTGTAAGCTCACCCAGGTGGTAATTTCAATTGCAGCTGCTGTTCCAGATGTGGTATCATTGCTTGAGGAAATCAATACATCCCCTGGTACCTGGTATGCAGCTATTGATCTGGCAAATGCTTTTTGCTCAATAGCTATTAATTAGTAAGGACCACCAGAAACAATTTGCTTTCAGCTGGCAAGGTCAGCAATATACTTTCACTGTACTACCTCAGGGTTATATCAACTCTCCAGCCCTATGTCATAATCTTGTCCGCAGAGACCTTGATCGTTTCTGCCTCCCACAAGACACCACACTGGTTCATTATATTGATGATATCATGTTTATTAGACCTGGTGAGCAAGAAGTAGCAACTACTCTAGATTTACTGGTAAGGCATTTGCCTGTCAGAGGATGGGAGATAAATCCAACAAAAATACAGGGGCCTTCCACCTCAGTGAAATTTCCAGGTGTCCAGCGGTGTGGGTCATGTTGAGATATCCCTTCTAAGGTAAAGGATAGTTGCTGCATCTGGATCCTCCTATGACGAAAAAAGAGGCACAATGCCTAGTTGGTGTTTTTGGTTTTTGGCAACAACATATTCCTCATTTGGGTGTGTTACTCCAGCCCATTTATTGAGTGACTGGAAAGCTGCTAATTTTGTGTGGGGACCTGAACAAGAGGAGGCTCTGCAACAGGTCCAGGCTTCCGTTCAAGCTGCTCTACCACTTGGGCTGTATGATCCAGCAGATCCAATGGTGCTGGAAGTGTCAGTGGCAAATTTAGATGCTGTCTGGAGCTTATGGCAGGTCCCTATAGGAGAATCACAACTCAGACCCTTCAGATTTTGGAGCAAAGCCTTAACATCTACTGCAGATAACTACTCTTTTGAGAAACAGCTTTTGGCCTGCTACTGGGCCTTAGTAGAAACTGAATGCTTAACCACGGGGCACCAAGTTACCATGAGACCTGAGTTGCCTATCATGAGCTGGGTGTTGTCTGACCCATCAAGCCATAAAGTTGGGCGTGCACAGAACACTCTATTGTAAAATGGAAATGGTATATACGAGACAGAGCCAGAGCAGGTCCTGAAGGCACAAGTAAATTATATGAAGAAGTGGCCTAAAAGCCCATGGTCTCCACTCCTGCCATATTACCTTCTCTTTCCCAGACCAGAGCTATGGCCTCTTGGGGAGTTCCTTACAGTGAACTGACTGAGGAAGAGAAAAACTGGGTCTGGTTTACAGATAATTCAGCATGATATCCAGGTACCACCTGAAAGTGGACAGCTGCAGCATTACAACCCATTTCTGGTATGTTCTTGAAGGACAGTGGTGAGGGTAAATCCTCCCAGGGGGCAGAACTTCGAGCGCTGCACCTGGTTGTTCATTTTGCTTGGAAGGAAAACTGGCCAGAGGTGTGTTTGTATACTGCCTCATGGGCTGTTGCTAATGGTTAGGCTGGATGGTCAGGGACTTGGAAAGACCATAATTGGAAAATTGGTGACAAAGAGGTCTGGGGACGAAGTATGTGGACAGACCTTTCTGAGTGGACTAAAAACATGAACATATTTGTGTCTCATGAAAATGCACACCAGAGGGTGACTTCAGCAGAGGAAGGTTTTAATAATCAAGTGGGTAAGATGACCCGTTCTGTGGATACCAGTCAGCCTCTTTCCCCAGCAACTTCTGTCATTGCTCAATCTGCTCATGAACAAAGTGATCATGGTGGTAGGGATGGAGGTTATGCATGGGCTCAGCAACGTGGATTTCCACTCACCAAGGCTGACTTGGCTACAGCCACTGCTGAGTGCTCAATCTGCCAGCAGCAGAGACCTACACTCAGCCCCCGATACGGCACCATTTCCTGAGGTGACCAGCCAGCTACATGGTGGCAGGTTGATTACATTGGACCACTCCCTTCATGGAAGGGGCAGCGATTTGTTCTAACTGGAATAGACACATACTCTGGATATGCATTTGCTTTCCCTGCACACAATGCTTCTGCCAAAACTACCATCCGTGTGCTTACAGAATTCCTTCTCCATCATCATGATGTTCCACATAGTATTGCTTCTGATCAAGGAACACAGTTCACAGCAAATGAAGTACAGGAATGGGCACATACTCATGGAATTCTCTGGTCTTACCATATTCCCCATCATCCAGAAGCAGCTGGATTGATAGAACGGTGGAATGGCCTTTTGAAAACTCAATTATGGTGCCAACTGGGTGGCAATAGCTTGAAAGGCTGGGGTAATGTTCTCCAGGAAGGTGTATATGCTCTGAATCAGCGTCTGCTGTGTGGTGCTGTTTCTCCCATAGCCAGGATCCATGGGACCAGGAACCAAGGGCTGGAAATGAGAGTGGTACCACTAACTATTACCCCTAGTGTA
This sequence comes from Myrmecophaga tridactyla, assembly GCA_004026745.1. Classification (NCBI taxonomy): domain Eukaryota; kingdom Metazoa; phylum Chordata; class Mammalia; order Pilosa; family Myrmecophagidae; genus Myrmecophaga; species Myrmecophaga tridactyla. Next base: position 54,824 of record PVIY010012639.1, read on the forward strand.
CAACTGGGAAAATTTTTGCTTCCTGTCCCTGTGACCCTGAGCTCTTCTGCTGGTCTACAGGTTTTGGTTTGAAAATAGGGAGTGCTTCCTCCAGGAGAAGCAACAGTTCCACTGAACTAGAAGTTAAGACTGCCACCTGGTCACTTTGGGCAACTTATGCCAGGGGATCAACAAGCCAAGAAGGGGATTACATTATTGTCTGGAGTAATTGACCCTGAATATCAAGAGGAAGTAGGACTGCATCTACATAATGGAGGTAAAGAAGAGTTTTCTTGGGATATAGGACATCCCCTAGGGCGTCTTTTAGTACTACCATGCCCTGTAATTAAAATCAATGGAAAACTGCAACAACCCAATCTAGGCAGGACTACCAATGGCTCTGAAACTTTAGGAATGAAGGTTTGGGTCACCCCACCAGGCAAAGAACCACGGGAAGCTGAATTGCTTGCTGAGCGTAAAGGGAACATGGAATGGGTAGTGGAAGAAGGTAGTGATAAATATGAACTTCCACCACATGATCAGTTACAGAAACGAGGACTGTAATGCTGTTTTGTTCATGTTATACTATTTAAGTTGTAAGACATCAAATTTAAGAATGAATGTTGCCCAAGGATTTGAGCCCTATTCTGGAGAGATTTAATGTGTTTCCAGGTATATGTAGGAGAGTTAAGTATTGTTAGATAAAAGAAAAAATGTGTGTTTTATTGTTTTTATTTGGAAATTGGGTATGGTTTATGGTGATATATATATATAGCTGCCAAGTTGACGAGGGGTGGACTGTCATGGTCAGGTTCATGTGTCAACTTGGCCAAGTTGTGGTACCTGTTTGTCTGGTTGGGCAAGTGCTGGCCTGTCTGTTGCAATGAGGACATTTCATAGAATTAGATCATGATCACGTCAGGTGCATCCACAGCTGATTCCATTTGTAATCAGCAAAAGGGGAGTGTCTTCTGCAATGAGTGATGCTTAATTTAATCATGGGAAGCCTTTTAAGGAGGATTCAGAAGAGACAGGTGCTATTCCTGCTTCAGCTGGCAAGCCTCTCCTGTGGAGTTCATCCAGACCCTCCATCGGAGTCATCAGCTTCACAGCCTGCCCTGCAGATTTTGGATTCTGCATTCCCGCAGTCACATGAGACACTTTTATACATTTTATATTTGTGAGTGTTCTCTGTTGATTCTGTTTCTCTAGAGAACCCTAATACAGTCCCATCTCCCTGGAAAAAATCTAATCAAAATATTCCAATCTACAGTATTGAATAAGGATTAAAAAAGAAGTGACTACTCCTTCAAGATTGGATCAGGATTAAAACACGGCTTTTCTGGGATACATAATAGATTCAAACTGGCACACTTAGTTAATAAGCAAGTTTCCAGCACTGGGGCATAAATTCCCCCAGAGCCCAATCCCATATCTGCAGCCACTGCCCACACCACCCACACACCTCACACAAAACCTACAGTTGGTCCAAAATGATAAGATCATAATCCCCACCACCCTTGGACTCTCAGATCTGTTCCTTTTTTGCACATGTTTGCTTTAAACTAACCAATCCTTGATTCCCACAGGAAATCTAATCTCAATCCCTGGACCACGATAAAGACACCAAGTGCCCAGGTCCCTCTTGCTTTGCTTGTATTCTCCCCACGTGCCAGTTGAACTACCTGAGCTAAATATGCTTTCCATCAACCACTCATGGCACCCCTCTTCTCTGGGTTCTGTAAGTAACAAACTATCTTTTCTCCTGAATTATGACCTGTGTTTCCCATTGTGTCACACCCGACCTCCACCCAGAATCAAATTTAAAATCCAATTTATCTAATTTGGAACATTTCATTTTGCTTTTTAAAGATCAATTTTATTGAAGAATACAATTCATAAACATGATGCAAAATTTTAAGGGTACAATTAAATATGCTTTGACAAATATATATATGTGTGTGTGTGTGTGTGTGTAACTGCCACATTGCACCAAGGTTTTGGAGCCCACAGGGCTGACATGACCAGTAGAACTGGGTCTACCACAAAACTATAGCATCCGAATGATGCTATAAACATCGGTGCAGTTTTAGGACCCCAGAAGTCTCATGCGCTTGAGAGTACTGAGTATGCCTCATGATAATACAGAAAATTGGCAGATTATCATTATTTGCATGGTTCAAGGGATCATTGTGTTCATGAGAATTTCTGATCTGGAATTGCCCTTGTACTGTGTTCTCTAGTAATGGTGGTACCTCCAGGTGACCATCCATACCACACAAGCTAAAAAATGCCCCACCCACTTAAAAAAAACTTTTTATTGTGATAAAATACATACAAATCAAAATTTCCCATTTTAACCACTCTCAAGCATATAATTTGGTGGTATTAATTACATCACCATGATCTGTTACATGGTGCATCCCCCATCATTCACTACCAAACTTTTTCATCACTCCAAACAGAAACTCTACATCCCTAACTTCCATTCTACTCTTTTCCTCAGGCCCTGGTAGACTGTACTCTACTTTCTGTCTCTATGAATTTGCATTTTCTAGCTAGTTCATGTAAGTGAAATCATACAAAATTTGTAGTTTTCTGTCTGGCTGATTTCACTCAACATGTCTTCAAGTTCACCCATGTTGTAGCATATATCAGAATATCATTCCTTTGTATGCTAAATAATGCTCTGTTGTATTTATGTACCATATTTTGTTTATCTGCTCTTCCGTTGTTAGATCCTTGGGTTGCTTCTACCTTTTGACAATTGTGAATAATGCTGCTATAAACATTGGTGTGCAAATATCTGTTTGAGTCCCTTCTTTCAATTTTTTGGAGTATATACCTGAAAATGTAATTACCTGGTCATATGCTAATTCTGATGATCCACTTTTTATTTTTTGGGATTGAAAGGGGTTTATTGTAAAGAAGGGAAGAGGAAGGGGGGAAAGGGTAAAGTAATACTTTCTTCAAGAGTCTGAAGAACATGTCCACCTGCATTGTGATGTGTTTCTCCTTCTATGCTTTGAAGTTTGCCATCCTTGATTGGTCTGGAGTTTTGCCTTTGGCTATTCATCCAATTGCTGTTGGCTAGTATTTTTGCTTCCTTCTTTTTGTGCCTCTCCTGACCTGTTTGCTCTTTACTGGAGGAGTTTGTGCTATAAGTCCTTCTTTGATGTGGTTTCTTGCTCTGGACAGCATTTGGCAAAAGGCATCATGAGTTGTGACAAGGAAGAAGGGGAAGGGAAAGGGTCACAAGTCAGAAGGGGGTGGGGGGCTATCATCCCCTATGATCTGTCATTCCTACCTTTTTATTATAGATTTAAGAGAAGGATGTGGGACACTGTCATTCTTAACTGCTTCCTGCTGGACAGGAGTGGCATTGGGGGCTTCAGAGATGGAGGCAGGATTTTTGATGTGACAGTAGTCAGGGGCTGCTTAATTCAGTTTTTGCCTTTCAAGTCTTTGGTAACCTAGCATTTCATTCCTGAAAGAGCTTAAAAGTAACATGTTATGAACTGTCTTTTGAGTTAGTGAAGTGACTGTGTGGCATAGAATTGATTAACAAGCTTACAGAATAAGGGTGCTAGGGTAATTCAATTATTAACATAGAAGCAACATTCCTAATTGAGAGATAGGGAAACACCACCTTCTTTGGCTGTTGGCAGGTCTAGCCTGTGCCTGTTAATTTGGTTTTACACATTAATTAAAGTGGCAGAAATTTTTTTCATACTATATTGGAGTTCTTTTGAGAGCAACTGTGAGGTAACTATTCCACTAATCCCAGTGCTCACCCCTGTTAGGATGCCTCAAGGGGCTAAGAGAGGCAGAAGGATAGCATTTTGTTTTGGTCTTAGGTTAGTGTTAAGGGGAATAGGGGAGGACTGGTTAGTGGGAGCTATTGAGATTTTGGGTGATAGGTAGACCAAGGTATAAATTCCCATCCAATTAGTAAGTAAACAAGACTTTTATAACTTTTTATTAAAATAGACTAATAATCCAAGAAAACTTTGTTATTTCACCAGAGATAAAACTAAATTTTAAGTTTGTATTAATATATTATTTGACATTGAAGCTTTACCCATCAGATTTTCCCAACTTTGACCATAATTTTCCTTTCCACAAACATTTTATGACTTACTATATCCATTCAGGTTTTGTCTACTTATTCCTTATTTTCTTAAGACAAAATTATCTTTTTTTTCCTTTCAATAGAATCACATCCTTTATATCCTTTATGGCTAAGTTTCTAAACAAGCATCTCATCACATGCAATGACCATTAAATGCAAACTTGTCAGAATAATGTCAAATATTTATAACACATTAGTGAATCATTTTTAATTTGCTAACATTTGAAACAGTAATTTTGCAATTTTTTATGAAGAATTTAAGATTGAGGTTGGGTGAAGGTTGTGGCTGAGGGTAAGTAGCAGGGCTGCAGGTTGTGTGAGGCTTAGTTTTAAGTAAGGGAAGTGTGAGCACCACGTTTTGTTTGGCTAGAATGTCTCCTTTTAAGAGGGGGACTGTGTATGTAGGTATTATTAAGAATGAGCAGAAAAAGGAAGTGTTTTGAAGAATGCAGTCTATGGGTGAGGTTTGTGGTGGGCATGTGCTTTTTCTGTTAATATCAACTGTAGACAAGAGGGAAGGGGTTAGATGTCCTGAAAACTCAGATAGGACTGAAAGTGTGGCTCCTGTATTAACCTCAAAAGAGATTAGCTTAACTACCACAAGAATAGTTACCCTGGGCCCAGCCATGGAGATGGGAATAGCCAGGGCCCATCAGTCTTCAGTGACTAAGCCAAGGAGGTCTGAGATCTTGAATCCTGTAGGATGCCTGCTTGCCAATGATGGCTGCCTATTCCCATGGTGAGAGGCCAAAGGACAGTCAGTTTTCCAGTGTCCTGTCTTATGGCAAACAAGGCAAGGCCTCTGGGGTGGCTTGGGATCAGGGTAGGATTTTGCCCAATGTCCCTCCTAGCCACAGCAAAAGCAGGGGCCCCAGGGTGGTGGGGGTTATTGAGTTTATTTCACTTTCCCAGGCCTGAGTGGATTTTACCTTATCCTGCCATGCCTAGGTGAATCTTCACAGGGCATTGGCCAGCAGTAAGTGGTAAGCATTTTCTCTCTCCTGTTTTTTTCAATGCATTTATTTTTTTTATTTATGATGCACAACCACATACAAACACAAACATTCTTATCATATGATCATTCCATTCTTGTTATATAATCAATAACTCATACTATCATACATAGTTGTATATTCATCATTATGATCATTTCTTAGAACATCTGCATCAATTCAGAAAAAGCAATAAAAAGAAAACAAAAACATTCATACATGCCATAACTCTTACCCCTCCCCTTCGCCGATCACCAGCATTTCAATCTACTAAATTTATTTTAACATTTGTTCCCCCTATTATTTATTTATTTTTAACCCTTATGTTTTACTCATCTGCCAATAAGGTAGATAAAAGGAGCGTCAGACACAAGGTTTTCACAATCACACAGTCACATTGCGAAAGTTACATCATTATACAATAATCTTCAAGAAACATGGCTACTGGGACACAGCTCTACATTTTCAGGCAGTTCCCTCCAGCCTCTCCATAACACCTTAACTAAAAAGGTGATATCTATTTAATGCATAGGAATAACCTCCAGGATAACCTCTCAACTCCGTTTGGAATCTCTCAGCCATTGACACTTTATTTTGTCTCATTTCGATCTTCCCCCTTTCAGTTGAGAAGGTTTTCTCAATCCCCTGATGCTGAGTCTCAGCTCATTCTAGGATTTCTGTCTTATGTTGCCAGGAAGGTCCACACTCCTGAGAGTCATATCCTACGTAGAGAGGGGGAGGGCAGTGAGTTTGCTTGCTGTGTTGGTGGAGAGAGAGAGGCCACATCTGTCGTTCCTGTTTTTGTTTTTCCTGAACTGATTTTTTAGGTTCCCTTTCCTCCTATCTATTGTCAAAAACCTGGAAAGCAACCTGGATAAGTTCATTATGTGGGATTTGGAATCTTTGCTTCAGCTTTTGAAGTTTTTAATGAATGTCTGGAGCTGACTGTGTAATGAAGTGTGTGTGTTTGTAGGAAAAGGCACCCTTCAGGTGAGGTTGGATCTAGAGCAGTGTATTTGAGAATTGAATCTGTTAGGTGGCTCATAAAAGCTGTGGGATTTTCATCTGATCCTTGGGAGAGTTCTAAAAGTTTGTCATAATTGACTGCCTTAAATCCTGCTTTGTTCATTCCTTCCAATAGACAAGTGAGGAAGTGGTGCTACTTGAGCAAATCAAGGAAGCTGGGTTGGTAATTTCAATTAAGGGGTGATGGGGGAACTGCAGCAGAGCCCTGTGAGTAAGTTTGGGCGTCAGTGGCAAAAAGTTAGTTTGCTTGAGTTGTAGCTGCTGCCTAAATGCGGTTTTTCTTTCCTTTGGAGTGGTAAAGGAAGTAAGAATTACAACCACATCCTGATAGGTGAGATCATAGGTTTGAGTTAGATATTTCCCTATGAGGAAAAATACCAGCAGAGGAGAATA